>JAEQBH010007949.1:0-166780 GCA_016808115.1 Tetrastigma voinierianum | reverse complement strand
TACTAAAATTTTTAAACATATGGTGGTTGATCAAAAAAATTATGATTAAATTATCTAATTTCATGTGTTTCATATAGTATTTATAGATTTATTATATATGCACAAGTATTATAAGATTGCAAATGAATATATTTCTATTCATTTTTTTCTTTTGTAATTTTTATTGTATTTATAATAATTATTATAATTTGAATTTTACTATATGATTATGGAAATACAATTTTATTTTTTAATTATTATTAATCAAAAAACAGATATATGATTAATCGAATAAATGATTAGGCCGAATATTAGTTAATCATATTAATAATCAAAGGTTTTTATTTATAGAAATAACAAAATCAAAACTAATGATCTGCTTTATTTTATGTCGCCGCTCGCTGACTAACTCGTACACCCCTTTAACAACTGAGTGCATTTGGAAATAAATTCGTTTTTATTGTTTTAAAAATAAAATATATTTAATATGAATAACTAAATAAATAAAATTCACACTTTATAATTATCTAATACATCCAAGTCTTCTTAAAATATATTTCATCACTTTTCTTAATTTTCTTGTTTGTTTCAAAAAAAAATATTATGAGCTTATTTGGTTGCTATTTTTTAAATTTGCTTATTTTTCTCAAAACCAAGGATAATCACGAAAATACTGATGGTTTTTAGTTTATTTTATAAAAATAAAAAATATATATAGAAAATGTTAAATTCATTTAACAATAACAGTTTTTAATTAACATAATTTTGGTGTTATCCATTTTTTTCAAGAATTATTCTTAATACATATTTAAAATATGAACAAAACAAAAACCCTACTTTGTGTAATTAGTTCATATTTGGAATTTTATTCTTTGAAACAAATATTTCAAATCATATTATAAATTTATTTTTAACATATGTTGAATAAGGACAAACATTTTTTAATTTAGTGCGGATATGTTGAAAATATATATAACAATTTGAAATGTTGACTAAAAAATAAATTAGGTAATTTAAAGTAAAGAAATAATAATAAATATTATTAAATTATTATAATTTAAAATTTAAAGCTAGAAGATAAGGTGGTAATAACGTGTACTAGTGAAATTAAAATCAATCACAAATCAAAATAAGTGATAAATGACGATAACTTTTTATAATATAAATACTATATATAATAATGTACATTAAATCAACTCAGATTAAAGTCATCAATTCATTCAAGAGGATGACATAATTATAAAATATTTGGTATTTTTGGAAATGGAAATAATTTTGTAAAATTAACGTGGCATTTTCATTCAAAATATAGATTTCTCAAAATTACGTTAAAAACCTTAGGACTTGTTTGGTTAGAGTTTTATTAAATTGTTTTTTTTTTCCTGTAAAATAAGAAGAGTAAATAAAATAATTTTTTATTTTATTTTGGAAAACATGAGTAACGCAAAAAAGACAATATTTTGGATAATACGGACGATTTTGTGGATAATGACAATTATATCATCTTGAAGCTTTTTCAATTTATTTTGCATTAACAGTTTTTAAAATATGAACAAAACAAACTCTTAGGTTTTCTAACCCGAAACACTCGTAGTGTAAAACCGATTTTGAAATATTAATATGATCGGTGATCTTCAAATTACTGGTCATGATTGGACCCAAGCCATGGACGAATATATACATCATCCATGATTAGCTTAAATTGAAATCATGTAAATAAATATTTAAAAAAAAATACATATTAAAGAATATGTATTACTTTCCAGACATTGAAGTATTATTTTCAACATATCGATAGCTTGAATTTATAAAATGTTTTAAATTTATCTTATATTTTTGTTCGCATTTAAAAAAAAAAATTGAAATTCCGTTGTTTTTATATCAGGCTCCAAGGCTAATACCATTGTATTTTTTACCATGGACACGGAATCTAGGAAAAAATGTAGTAGACATGATTTTCAAAATTATATCATGAAAAATAAGGATAAGATACTTCAAAATATTCTTGATGTTTAGCAAATTTCGTATGATACAATCCCAAAGTTTATTTTGTAAACTTAATAAATTTTCATCATAACAGAGTGACGCTTTGGTTTGAACACATGTTAATTCAATTGATAATAGGAACATATTGGAATTACATGTGTAATGTTAGAGGCAATATTTGACTAAAAAATATTTAAAAGTTGAATTAGACATATGATCAAATATCAATAACATTTATATACCTTATTTGAAAGATGATATATGCAACAAGAAAAAAAAAACATGCAAATACTGAGAAATGAGAGAATTAGAAAATTGAATTGGAAAAATTGGAATTACCAAACTCTAATCATCCTATTGACAATCATCCTTCTTCACGTACTTATAAGAATAAAATTACGTCACACCCCTAAAGGCAAAATAATTAAATGGCAAGGAAAATGATAAATTTTTGTAAGACTCGTGAAAATAAATGTCATGAGCACTACAATAAATACTATCAAGCACAAGCTATTAGTTGTAGTTTAGTTTTATCAATATCTTTTTGTTATAACATTCTATAAGAAAGTTATGAATATCTTAATTATTTTTTTTAATGCAAAATTGATAAAATGACTATGATATTAAAGAGAAAAATATGGTTTTTGAATAAAATGAAATTTTGTTTCATGTTAAGATATAACATTTGTTAAGAAGTGATTCTCTTTTCAATCCCAAGTTCTTAAATTTCATAAGATTTATATTTTCTCACACTTATAAACTCCATTACCAACCCTTCCACAACCGACGATAACCCAACAATCTCTCCTCACACATTGAGCCTTGGTCGATGAGCGACAACCCGCTCCTGGTCGAGACTTGTTTTGATAACCCGGGCTCGATACCACTTTGTTGAGGAAATACTCACTAAATGCACTGTTTTAAAAAGACCTTTCCTCTTTTGTGTGCCAAAAATAGGTTCAACAAACACTGTGTTCAACAACAAACCAACCAAACAACAATAAATCAAATCAATAAGACAAATAATTTTTACGTGTAAAACCCTCTCAAATAAAAGGGTAAAAAACCATTTAAACCCGTAGGGCCACTTAAAACTTACTATTTCAACAATTACAATAATTGGTTATACCAAGTTCTTCTAATGAAGAAATTCTGTAGAGCCACAAACAAACACGCATCAAGAATATCATTATTTGAACACCAAAAACAAACATCATCTCAATGATGGATAAAACAAGATAAAGAGGAAAATCTCACCAAATGGTGGGGATGATGTCTTTAACTCTGAACTGGCTTCGAGCGCATGGGGTCGGGCCAGAATCTGCACCTGTTTCAGGGCCGGGATGTCAAGGCCCTGGATCGTTTGGATTGAAGCAGGATCGTATGGGGTCTTCGCAGGCTCCGTACGTGACACTCCTCTGTAAGAACAAAAAGAAAAAGTGGGGGCTCACAGAGCCGTGCCCGCGGTCATCCGATGCTTAAGCCGGCTCAGAGCAAAGAGAGAGACTGCTAAGGAGGCGAATGTGTTGACGTACCTTTCACCGACATGGGGTGATCTCAGATTGATAGCGTATGTTTTACCGCCTGATGGTGATTAGGATTCGTATCCCATTGGATGGGATATTTCTTATTTCCGTCGATATCTGATTCGGTACAGGATTTAGAAGGAGCTGTTTATTTGAGATAATCCTCTTCCTATCGGGGAGAGATCCAACCGGCGATAACTGCTTTCACATTTTCCCCTTCATTGGCCAAGGTTTGCTGGGCCTACAGGATAATATACTCGTTAGGGTCATTCTATTTTCTCGTACGGGAGGTATATGATCCGATTCGATACGGACCTTCTTATTCGTCAGATCGCTCCTTGACCTCGACCCTTCGCCTTCGTGGGGCCTGCAAGGTCAGACACGATCACTTTTCGGGGCTTGGTTAGCGGCCCGAGTCATTTTAGACCCTATCGCTTGCCCCCACCAGGTACGCTGGGCGTAAGGGTCAGAATTTTTCCTCGTGGCTCAGCCTTAATGTCCGTTTCTAGGGCCGGGTTAGTTATGCCTTGTCACGCCGAGTCTTGTGATAATGATGACTCTTAGGTTTTCAAGGCCATTTCTCTCACTCCTCCCGCTTCTTCTCGTTTCTTCGGATATTCTCGCTTTGTCAGTTTTACTTCCGGACCCTTTTCTTTCTTAGTCATCTCAGTCCGTCTCAGATAGCCTTTATCCGTCGCCTTCTGGTCCGTGGCCAGACTGTATCATTTCCTGGGCTTTATTAGTACGACGAAACGTTAGGGTTTAGTCGATCGGATTTTGTTTCTTATCGCTTGCCTTTGCCATGGTCCGGGTCGTTTCTTCTTGCGGATCGGGCGGTGACCTCCGGCTTGTCGCGATATCGTGGGGCGACTAAAGAGGAGTGTCAGCGACCGTTGCATTCGAACTCCGAGATGCTTCCTGGCGCTCCTTCCTGCATGCGGTAAGGAGAGGAGTCATTGAATATCCTGGGCAAGGGATCCGACATCTCGACCTGCTCAAAGATAAAAACGTGGGGCCCAAGAAGGTCGGTCCTTCATACGGGGCTACTAGCTTAACGCTTCCTCGACCTCCTTTCGATGTTCAGTGTGGTCCCCTTATGTTTTGACTTTTACGAGTTCCCGTACCAAAATGGTGTGCTTCTTCGGTCGCTTTGAGAATGGCCCGCTTTTCCTCTTTCGCACCCCTTCATAAAAGCGGGGTTTTACAACATTTCAACGTCAGCTCTCCCAACTCGCGCCTAACTGGCCGTGGGTATTTTAGTCGTCTATCGTCTTCTTTAGGGATGCAGGATCTTGGCAGTTCCTGTATAGCTTTGCTTCTTTATCTTTTTACTCCGAAGGATACCACCGAGGGCTTCCTTTATTTTCTAAAGGCCCCGGACTTCTTTTGGTAATTTCCGATCTCCCTCTTCTCAGGCCGCTGAAGGGTCAGCATTTCGTTGCTGGTCGAGGTCAGGAATAGGACTCTCGACAAAGATGATTACACCGGGCGTTCCATGGTCCGACCACCCCTTAGAATCTCCGTAGCACTGTAAGGTTTTTGGGTATGACTTGTACGAGGTTGTCGAATATTTCTGATTGCGTGTCCTTCTGTTTCCCCAGGTGCTCGGATTGATCTCAGCACCGAGGATGATGTTGTAGTGTTGAGATTGGCCGAATGTTCGCCGCCTCACGCTGAGCTAATTAACCTGACATTGCTGGCCCCTCGAATCGAAGCCCGCCGCCCCGCCGCTTGAGGCCCCCGCCCCTCCCCAAGGAAAGTCTCCCGTTGACCTTCAGATCCATCTCCACCCGGGAGAGGTTTTGGTTCAATTGAGGCATTATCCCTAAGCCCCTGAGTGTGAAGTTTAAAAATCACTACGATAAAGATAGGTCGCCTTCGCCAAGGTTCCAAGATCGGGGGTATCTTCGGGCCTTCTCACCGCTCGCCAAACTGAGCGGTGCACCGTCATGCAGTGTGTTCCTATAGTTTTGAGCTCGCAGCCCCTCCACGCTCGCTATGGCGAAAGATCTCGGTGGACTGGCCGAATGTACCGCTAGCGGCCGCGCCCATCACCGTTTCCTCGAACTACCGCCTAGGAGCTGCCAGCCTCGCCGCCGGCCGAGGCCGGGCGGTTAAGGCTCCGAATCAAAACCAGCCGAGGATGGGGATCTTCGGCTTAATCGCCGAAGTCGCAGCTGAAAGTAAGATCGTCCATTCTCAGGATTCTCGACTTAGAGGTCGAAGGCGTTGCCCCGTCGATGAGGCTCGCTCACTCCCTTCAAGGTGTTGCCCTGCAGTCTCCTCGTCTCAAGCAGTCTATCTTCGCACTAACTTCGTAAGATGTTGATCATAATGCACTAGCTAATTATTTGAAAAGGTTTCGCCGAGAAGGCCAAACTAAATGAAAGCATGTGAAAATTGCTCTGATTATAAGGCGAAGGCGGCTTTCTTACTCCGAAAGCAGATTGAGCTACAAGGACGAAAAGTAAACAGATATCAAGAGGCAGAGAGCTTAAATCCGATTTAAAGCATGTCGCCCTGCCCTGGGCGGAGCAGAGAAGACGGTTCGGAGTAGCCCGACTACGGCTGAGGGCGAGCTTCGGAGGTTCGTGGCTGAAGGCGGTGTCACAAGCAAGACCATTTGGCCGAGACCCGGATGGGTTACAATCGGGCCCAAAGGTGAGCCTAAACGGTTAGGGAAGAACTTATCTCATCTCGGGGTGAGCTGCGCGACTCTCAGGAGGAGCTGCGTGCAGTCAATGGCGAACTGGGTGATAAGCTTGCGCAACTAGATGTGGCTCGCCGCGAAGCTTCTGAGGCCAAGGCGTCGCAGGTAGCCTGCCCGGGAGGCCTCCGAGGCTTAAGCTCAAGGAAGGGCCAAGGAGGAGTGTCACTTGATTGCATGGGGATCTTCATCAGCAGATCTCTTTGGTGGCTCAGAGGGATGAAGTTATCAGAAGACTGAGAGACCAAGCCAGCGCTCAGTGGGCTTCTGGGTGGCTCGCCTTTCAGCGGAAGGCAATTGATGCTTATGCAGATTTAGACTTCAACTTCGATCTTCCCAGTGACGAGGAGGCAGAGGAATCTTCCTCTGCAAATTATTCTCAAGATCCCTAAGACTTTTAAGCCGACTTCCCTTCTCCGTCTATTCCTCCTGCTGACGTCTAAGTCCTTGTACTCGTCCAACTGATTTTGACTTTCATACTTTCCTTCCCATGTATACTTGTTTGTTTTTATTGGGCCTAGAGCCCGAGATACATGTGGCCTCCACTTCAATAAATATTCATTCCTTTTCTTCTTTTTTTTTTATATGTGTTGCTCAGGTCTCGCCGCAGGCATTCCGCGCTCTCCTCAACGATCCGAATCGAGAGTCCGGAGTTGAGCGAACAAGCCTCGCCAAACTAGGCCGCTGAGGCTGCGCGGGCGACTTCACGAGCCGAGACGAGCCCCTGGCGCGTGGCGTGTGTGGAATGGTGAGGTCGCCAAGATGAGCGGTAGTGGCCGCGCCGTTGATTGCCTAGTGGCGATGATTCCTCGTCAGCGTGGACTTGCTTTTTAATGGACTCGCCACCCGAATGTCACCTCCACGTCGAATTCCGCATGAGCTGAGTCGCAGGTCGTGATGGCCTATCTTTAGAAGAGGTCGTCAATGTGAATGGCTAGCAAGAGCTCGTCCTCGTGAATTGAGAGGAAGGCCTGCTTTGAGGAATAGTCAGTAGAGCTCATCTCGGTGGACAGAGGAAGAGCCTGCCGTGAGTGAATGGCGTTGTATGTGAGCTTCCGGTCCGAGCGACCGAGAGGAAGAGCCTGGCCAATGTGAATTGGCCGTGTAAAGCTCGTCTCGAGGGAGTCGATGGGAAGAGCTCAATGTGGAATTGCCGGTAGAGCCTGGTCCGAGCGAGCCGAGAGGCGAGCTCGCCGCAGGATCAATTGTAGAGTTTCGCCCGAAATGAGCTGACGGAAGAGCTCGGGCTAACATGAATCGCTGCAGCTCGGCCCGAGCGAAGCAGGAAGAGCTCTGCCGAGTGAGATCGGGTTATATGAGCCTGGGCCCGAGTGGAGCCGAAGATGGGAAGAGCTCTTCAATGTGGAATTGGCCGGGCAGAGCTCGTCCGAAAGGAGCCGAGAGAAGAGCCTGGGCCGCAGTGACTGGTTGTATAGAGCTTCCGTCCGGAGCGTAGCCACGGGAAGAGCTCGCCAACGTGAATCGATGTGTGTAGCTCGCCCGAGTGAGCCGGAGGAAGAGCTCGCCGAGTGACTGTCAGATAGAGTCACCGGTTTTGCGATGGGAAAGCTCGCCAACGTGAATTGCCGGTAGAGCCTGGTCCGGAAAGCGAAATGAGGAAGAGCCACGGAGCGACTCGGTCAGATGGGAGTTTCGGGTCCGGAGCGAGCCGACGGGAAGAGCTCGTCAATATGAATTGGCCGGGTGAGCCATCCGGCGGAGCCGAGGAAGAGCCTGGCCGAAAGGATCAAGCCAGGATAGAGCCTGCCCGAGTGAGCCGATGGGGAAGAGCTCTGCCAATGAATTGGCCGGGCGTAGCTCGCCCGAGCGAGCCGAGAGGAAGAGCTCGCAGAGTGGGATCGGTTATCTAGAGCTCGCCCGAGCGAAATGAGAGAAGAGCCAGCCAGAGTGATCGGGTTGTATAGAGTCAGTCCTGGTGAGCGAGAGGAAGAGCCCGTCAATGTGAATTGATGTGTAGAGCCCGTCCGAGTGAGCTGAGAGGAAGAGCTAACAATCTGCATGCCTAGCCTAGTGGCGTATGCACGAGGGGCAATGTAGCATGAGAGCCGGGTCCGACCTCCGAGGCAAACAGTGGCCCGCAGATCGGGAGCCTCACAATGGTGGCGTCTCAGCCGAGTGGCAACAACCGAGCTAGTCCGACCCGAGGCGCCGTGGCCCGCGACCGGGGAGCTCAGCCAATGGTGGCTGCTCCACCGAGCGGCGATGCACCGAGCGCACGTAGCTCTGAGCCGGTCCGAATTCCCCGAGGCGCCGCTGGCCCGTGGCGGGATCAGGAGGTCGCCATCCGGCGTCTACCCGAAAGGGCGATGCACCGAGGGGCAATGTAGCCCGAGTCGGTCCGACTCCCCGAGGGCCAGGCCTCAGGCGTATCGTGAGCTCATTAATGGTGCGCTTCTAGCCGAGCGGCATTTCACTGAGCCGGTCCGACTCCCGAGGCAACAGCGCCCGGGCGGATCAGGAGCTCGCACGGTAGCTGCTCTAGCCAGGCCATGTACGGCGGCGCAGCCGCTCATCCGACTCGGAGGCGCCGCGGCCCACTGATCAAAAAGAGCTCGCCAATGGTGGCGCCCGCACCGAGCTGGGCGATGTAGCCGAGTCGATCTAACTCGCTAGGCAAATAGTGGGCCCCGGTGCTAAGTGGATCACCTCACAATGTGAGCTTACTTGGCTCCCGGGCGCCAGCCAATAGCCTAAGAGTTCGGCGTCAAAATGCTTCGTGTTTGGCCGGGTTAATTTTCAATCCTTGAAAGAGGCTGAGCGCCTTTAACATGATTTATGGAGAATTTGGAACGATTGCACTAATTTTATGTCATCTCTCTTATAAATAGCAAGCCATTGTTTGTGGAGGCTTGTTCTTGTATACTTTGTTTTCTCTGTGCAATAAATGAAATCCCAGGTGAGATGAAGAACCAAGTTTGATTGCCTTCACCTGAGATCCTTCCGAAGATCGGGGGCCTGCGCTACTATTCTTCTCTACATGTGGGAGTCAAGCCCTTAGTCTCCCTTTACGGAGTCATGTTATTCCCCTAGCTCTCTGCTAGGGATCGCAAGGTCCTGAGATAGGTGGTGGTGCATCCTTGCACCGCCTCTCGTTTATTATTTTTTTATTTTTTCTCTTTCTCCCTCTCCTCTCTTCTCTTTTCTCCTCTCCTTTTCGTTCTCCCTTCTCCTTCTCCTTCTTCTTTTCATTTCTTTCTTTTCTTTCGCATAAACTCCTTCCATCCCTTTTCTTCTTCCCTTTTCCACTTTCTTCCGCACTCAAGCCTTTTCCATCTCTTTTTCTTCTTTCTCCAAATTTTTCATTATGTCTTTTCCTTTGTCTCCCTTTTATTTTCCTTCTTTTTTTTTTTTTTCGGGGCTCGAGGGAACCGCCAGACTAAGCACTCGGGATGTAATCGAGAACACCACCGAATGTAACTGATTGTAACTGAATGTAGCTCTATTGAAATAAAGAATAACTTTTCCTTTTATGTCTATGAATCTTCTTATTATGCCTTTTTCTGTTTCTTACATATATGAACTGTTTGAGATGTCTAACCAAATGATCAATGAACACTCCATTTGTCACATAAGATCCGATAAGGCCTTATTTAACATTACAAACTGATGCTTACTGGTAAAAACGCTTAAGGTGTTCCGCATTCCATGTATGCCGCAAGATTTTTCCTCTTCGCTTTATTCATAATTTCTCGGTCCGACGACGATACGACAAGGACCTTCCTAAATGGGGGCCTAGTTTTCCACGCGCCGGATTCTTCCTCGGCCGTGTGAGCTTTAAGACTAAGCTCGCCCGGCACGTAGCTCCCGGGGCTGACTTTTATCGTAGTACCTCACTGCCTCTTTGATACCTCCGTACGCCCTTTGAACCTCCTCACGCTTTCATCTAAAAGTTCTAAGTTTACAAAGGGCCTCGCCATTATGCTCCCTCCGATGCAACTCGATCCTAGGAGACTTTATTCGACCTCCACGGAGCTATCGCTCCGCGTACAAAGGCTGGGGTGGAAAACGTTTCCGAGTCACAATTTATGTGTTGTCTTGTAAGCCCATAGTACTCGTGAGGTATCTTCACCTAATTTCCTTAAGGTCTTCCAACTTGTCTTCAAGGCTTAAGTGGTCTCTGATAAGGATTCCCTTACCTCCCGCCCATTTGATTGGAGGATGTGTCGGGACTTAGTACAATTCCACCTCGAGCTTGGCACAAAAATCTCTCCGAATTTAGCGTTTGTCAAACTCGATTCGTTGTTCGATACTAGTGGCTCTGGGATGCCAAACCTACATATGATGGCTCGCCACACGAAATTGCGTATCTTTTGCTCCGTTATTATGGCCAAAGGCTCGGCTTCTGCCCACTTTGTGAAGTAATCCACTGCGACAATTATGATCGGTAATCGCCCTTTCCCAATGGGCGTGGGTCCCAATATCCAAACCCCATCGGGCCGGAAAGGCCGTGGACTGTGATCGATGTTAAGGGCCTGACGGAGGCGTGAGATCTCGCGTGCTCCCGGCAGATCCCTGATTTCTCGACCAGGGCCGGCCAGATCCTCTCGAGCATGGTCAGCCAATAGTATCCCTGCCTTAAGACCTTTCCTGCTAATGCCTGGGCCCCGATATGATTCCCGCATACACCTTCGTGTACCTCTCTCAGCACGTACTTGGTATCCTCTCCCGCGATGCATTTAAGAAAGGGTGTGAAAAATCCTCGCTTGTAGAGGCTTCCTTTATGATTAGTGAACCTGGCTGACCTCGCCTTTATTTTTGGCCGCTTTTCGTGTCAGTTCTGCAGTTTTCATCTATTATATAATTCCAAATGGGGTCCATCCAATTTCTGATCACTTGCCAGGCGACTATGCTATAAGGATCGAGCAGAGGATCTACAAGCATTCAATAAAGACTTGCCGAGGTCTTCCCCGTGGAGGTCATATTAACTTCGCTAAGGCGCTGCTCTGAATTCCTCAAGCATGGGAACATGTTTGATCCGGAACCAATGCCAAATTTCTTTAATAGATCGCGAACCTTTTTGGAGGTATAGAATCATCAAGCCACTTTTGGCCTCGTAGGTATCTTCTATTGTTCGACCACCACTGAGAGTCACCGTATACCTCTGCTTTGGTCAATTTCTAATGAATGGGCGAGGCCGAGCTCGCATCACGCCATACTCGCTTCATGTTAGAAGCATGGAACCCAAATCTGCGTATTCACGTCTATCCTTCCTGAGGTTAGAATTAGACCGCTCCGGCTTCCTTATGCATTCGAGGCTCCATCTACAAGAGCTTTCAAATCGGGAGGTCGTCCTTTTCTACGAAAGCGGTTTGAGCAAGTTCTCGTCTGAGGAATTCCATGATCAAGTCGGGCTAGGACCTGGCCCTTTCATTGCGCCTTCGCTTGTACTCGATGTCGAACTCGCTTTAAATTCTATGGCTCACTTCATCACCCTTCCCGGGAGGCTTCCCCGGTTGTGCAATACTTTGCCACCTGATATTCGGCCGTGGACTTCTATGGTATGCGCCTGGAAACAGGGACTGAAGCCTGTGTCAGGTTACCAAACACGTATTAATTTCCTCCATCCCTGCACTCCTTCGCCTCCTCTTATAATGCACAGCAAGACAACCCGGCGCCGAACTCGGGCTTCTTTTCTGACGAGGACAAAGACTGTTGAAAAGTCCGATACGGCTAAGTATAGAGTAAGGAGTTCTCCTTCAACAGACTTACTAGGATGGGTGGAGAACTCAGTTCGCTTAACGCTGTAAACGCCTTCACACTCGTGATCCCATCGAAGGCTTTCTTGGTGATTTCTACATAATGTAATCTTCACTCGCCTCGATACACTCCGCTGGGGTGGTCGCAATCCTTCCCGTCGCCGCTGGACTTCCTTTATTCCCGATGGCAACCTTACGTCGGCGTCACGCCTTTATTTTATCTCGATTTGCCTCAATCCCTCCTGCGGGCCGACTACAAGCCCATAAATCTTCCGACTGATGATCACTCAAGGCACATTCGGTCGGGTTCACTTTGCGTTGTAATTCCTTAGGAATCAACACCTCTCGAGAGATGAGCGATGGAGATTGGTTGTAGTGGATTTTACCGCTGATGTCATCTACGATACCTCCATAAATGCGCTCTATTCGCTTCCCTAACATTCGATTCACTAACCTCTCAGAGTCGCCTCCAAATGCTTCGAAGTCCGAATGGCATCACACGATAACAATAAGTTCCCCGAAATGCGGACTAAAGAGGTCTTTTCTGGTCATCCGTCCATGTCGATCCGACCGTGAGTCAGAGAATGCATCCATAAATCGAAGTTCGTGTTCGCTGCATGTTCCAATAATGAGGTCGATTCTGGCAAAGGAAGTCGTCTTCTGGACATGCTTGTTTATGTCGCTGAAGCCGATGCAGAGTCGCCATCGCGGTTTTTGACGAGTACGACATTAGGGCCAACCAATTCTGATATTCTACCTCTCCGATTGTTCCTCGCTGGGAGAGTCGATCTCCCTCGCTGATGGCTTACTTTCCGGGCGCAAGCCCCGCGCTCGCTTGATCGTTTGAATGATGGGTCAAGTTCAATCTGGCGAGTGATTACTCGTCGAATCCTCCCATGTTCCGTCGCTTCCATGCGAAAAACGCTCTCTATTTCCGTCTTAAAATCCGAGCGAGGTTGCTTTTGAGGTCTCTCATAGTTTAGAGCCGATGTAGGCGGATGTTCGAGGTCGCCATCCAAATGATATTGATTCTAGTTCCTCCGAGAGGGCTTGCCCGTGAAAGACTCTCGTCACGCGATGTCAAGCTCATCCACATTCACGTTGTCGACTGCCCTTTGTTTCCATGTAGAGGCTGCAAAGATTCCGCCAATTACCGATCTCCTGACCATTCCTACACCATGTACCCAGTTGGGAATTTGATCATCATGGATACGCCGGGATGGATGGCTTTATCAGACGAGAGAGGGTCCTAGCAACATGTTATGTCGACCCGGCATCTACGATAAGGAACCTTGTCAGCTTGCTGCCGGTCGCAAGGGGGCTCGCCCAGGGTGAGCACCAGTTGAATGGAGCCCAATGGTAATACCTTTTCTCCCGAAAACCCCCGCAGATGCGTGTTGACGGGTTCTAGCTTTTCTCTCCCAATGCCCATTTTGTCGAAGGCTGACGCGAAATGATGTCACGGACTCTGCGATCAATCAAAACCCGATGAACCGCTGCGGTTACACAATTGCGCCGACCACCAATGGGTCGCCATGGGATACCGGGCATCCCTCCAGTCCGAGTCGAACGTGATAGTGGTGTCAGTCGCCAGCTTTAGATATCGCTTGTATTCTATTCCCGGGCCGACCGATGCTACGCAGTGGGCCTGTTTAACTAGATTCTCCTCCCGCGAATCCTCCGAGATCACGTGGATTCTCCAAGGGGCTGGGCCGGTGTCGAAGTCACGTCACGAGGCTACGTTGCTGAGCCTGGCCGATTCGATTCGGGCCTTCGACTTCAGCCTGATTCGGGCTTCGTCCCCGAGATATCAAACGCCTGAGGTATCCGCACTGTATTAAATATTATATTTCTCTTTCAATTGTATACAATCACTGCGGCGATGCCCATAATCCCTACGGAACTCGCACATTTCCGTGTTGTCTCTCAGGGCGGATTCGAATTTCATCCGGAGCCGGGCCATCTCGTAGAATTGCTCGCTTGCATTTCATGTGACTGTATACCGGTGGCCGTTAGGGGAGCGGCTCGAGGCGAGTAACGCTCGTCGGCCTTCCGTGATCGCGGTGGGCCTAGACAATCTCCTCGAGATTCCCTTCTTTGGGATCGTCTCGATCTTTCCCTGGGATTTGTCCCGGGTCATCTTGTCTTTAGACTCGTCCCGCCGCTTGTCCACGCACTTCTCTCACGTGGAAGAGCTCTCCTTTGACATGAGGGCTTCTTCGCCGTTTATATATTTCTCCGTTTCATGAGTACTTCCATTTATGTCGCTGGGGCTCTTCGAGATGCTGGAAAACATCGATCTTGATCAACTCCTAACCCCCGCAATGAATGCCGTGGCGAATTTTTCATCTGCACGCCTTACTTCTCGTGGACCAAGGTCAATCTTGCACGTATGACTTTAAGTCGCAGCCCCGCTGACGGCCAATAGATGGTAACTCGCTTCCTCAGACGTCCCGTCTGGATGAAGCTGGAGACGAAAGCAATTGATAGTCAATGAAGAGATTGATGAAGGGGGATCCTATTGAACTGTGCCAAGGCTAGCCTTCTGTAGTGGCGAAAGCCCTCGCACCGCATGTGGTCTCATACCCATGCAACTCCATTTGATTCTTGTGGCATTGAGACGGTCGACGTAGGTCCTTAGTCCATCAAAAGTTTCCACTTCAAGGCATTTCTGAATTTACTGAAGTGATAGCATAATACCCGACCGCGGAAGGGGTGATTCGGGCCTTGTTGCACCAAGGTATCCATAGTGTCCGGGGCACGTCCCTTAACCACTTCCTTCACACGGCCGAGCTCCTGTTGAAGACTCCTAAACCTCTGCTCCCATGACTGCTCTTCCGATCCAGGTGGGGGATGATGTGGTTCTTCGTTCCCGACACGTCTTCCGACCATTGCTTCGTTCTCTTCTTCCGCGGGGGCTGATCGTGGTCCATGCCTCTGCTCGTGACTCTCGCTTCGTCTCTACTGGGAATGTCGTGACTGTGCCGTCCTTCGTGGGAGGGAATGTTATGACCGTCCTGGGTTTCAGCCGTGTCTCCCCGCGATGCCGCATTGGCTCAAAGGTTGTTCTAGAGCCTTCCATCAGCGCCATTAACGAGGCGAAGGGCTTCCACTCCACTGTGATGGCTCCGCAGATCACTTCCACTCGCCCCAGAGGTCGATCATCCGAGCCGCCTAGTGGATCCCCGCGATCCTGGTGGACGGGCGCTGCCTTCCCCGCCAGGTTCCGAAGCACCCACGCAACCAAGTGACGCTTATATTTGTAAAGGAACCGTCGTTCTACGACTACCAACCGATGATGTCTTTTTTAACCTGAATCGGGCCGAGCGTGTGGGGGTCAGCCGGGCCGGGACCCAAATCGTTTGAGAGGGCCGGGATGTCAAGGCCCGGATCATTCTTTGATCAAGCAGATCAGACGGGCGCTCGCAGTTCCGCACGTGACACTTCCTCCTGTAAGAACAAAAGAAAAAGAGGGTCGGGCGAGGGTCGTGCCCGCGTCATCCGATGCTTAAGCCGCTTTCCGAGAGCAAAGAGAGAGACCGCTTATGCGAACGCGCTGACGTACCTTTCACCACGGGTGCGATTCAGATGAGTAGCGTATAAGCGTACTACTGATGGTGATTAGACTGTGATCCCATCGATGGGATATATTTCTTATTTCCCCGTCAATATCCTGTATCTCTGCACAGGATTTGTAGCCGAAAGCCATGTTTGAGATAATCCTCCTTCCTAATTGGGGAGAGATCCAACTGGCGATAATCACATATTTCTCTTCCTTATTGATATGTTTGGTCGGGTCGGCAGGATAATATACTGCTAGTGGGTCATTCCCATTTTCCGTACGGGCGGTATATGATCCGATTCGCTGGATATGGACCTTCTTATTCGCCTCGTGATCGCCCTTTGACCTCGCCCTTCGCCTTCGCTTGGGCCTACCCCGCGGGGTCAAGGTTGTGGCTGGGCGATCACTTTCGCTTTGTTACTGGCCCGCGAGCCTATTTTTTAGACCCTATCAGGTGGAATTGCTAAATGGGTATTGTGGATAGCTAATCAAATATCGAAACCGCTATGATTGAAGATCACCTTGCAAAGAGTCACCACGTCACCTGGTACCTAAACCGATATCATAAATTTTCCATCTCAGAAAATAATCAAAACCCTAACCCCATTCTTTCCTTCTTTCTCAAAAACCCTCTTCCCTATTTTTTCTCGCGTCAAGCATCCGAACCACATACAGCCTCTCCCTTTTGTGATTTTGCTTTTTTTTTTTTTTTTTTATTCTAAACAATACTGGCTTACTGTACAAATGACACGTGCGCGTGACCCAACAAATCTCCCCTCGCCCTCTACGTCGTGGGCCCAACCAAGCCCGCTCTCTCAACGTTTCTAACTTCTCCCTTAGGGGCAAACACTTATCAACATGTCCGATACATTCTCACCGATATGTATTTTCTCCAAATACAATCGCTTTCGACCAAGCAATACCACGAATCCAATGATATCTAACATCAATATGCCTTCGATATCACTGGACCGTCGACTTTCAGAGGTAACAAAGACTATGGCTATCACCGTAAAACAATATTACTTCTCTTGTTTCAACCCCAATTCTTCTAAGAATTTTCTCATCCACAAAGCTTCTTTACAATTCTCAGTAATAGCAATGTACTCAGCTTCTGTGGTGGATAATGCAACACATTTATGTAGCTTTGATTGCCAAGAGACAGCCCCCCCTACAAAAGTCATCATGAACCCTAAAATGGACTTCCTAGAATCAACATCACCTACCATGTCTGAATCTGTGTATCCATCTAAAGATAGCTCACCATCGTTAAAACACGAAAGCACACCTCGAAGCGCCTCTCGATATCTCAATATCCATTTCATCGTCCCATTGCTCTTTCCTGTGATTAGTAAGAAACCCGCTAACAACTCCAATTCACATGAGCTATGTCCTAATTCCAGTACGCACTATAGCATACATCAAACTACCAATGAATGTGATGCGTATGAACTTGCTCATCTTTTTCATATATTTCTCACTTGTAGGACATTGCTTCGAGCTAAACTTTAAGTGGCCTACAAGTGGAGAACAAACTGCCTTAGCCTTGCTTATGTTAAATCTTTAAGAACCTTCTCAATGTAGCTTTCTTGAGATAGCCAAAGCTTCCTATTCTTCCTATCACGGGAGATCTTCATACCAAGTATATGTTTCGCCGATCCTAAGTCTTTCATGCATAAAGACTTTGTCGAGTTTCTTCAACCTAAATCTTGCTAGAAACTGCATTCAATTATCAACATGTCATCAACATGGCTGTGATGTAGGATGATAAAATCATCATAATCCTTATAAGGAACACACAATGATCAAATGAAGTTCTGTTGTACCCATGACTCATCATGAAATAGCCGTAAAACTCTTGTATCACCGCTTTTGTGCTTCGCTGAGTCCATACAAGCTCTTCTTTAACTCAGACACAAGATTTTCTTTTCCTTTTACTTCAAACCCTTCACGTTGTTGCATGTAGATTTCTTCTTCCAAATCGCCATGAAAAAATGTAGTTTTCACATCAAGTTGCTCAACTTCTAAACAATGTAACAACAAGACTAAGTGGCAACACGAATGAGGACATCTTTACCACCGGGAGATAATATTTCTTCAAAATCAGCTGCCTTTCTTTCCGATTGAACCCTTCACAAACCAATCGTGCCTTATACCTGAGTTATGAGTCATTGTTTTCAATTTTCAACTGCACACCCATCTGCTTCCGAGAGCATTCCTTTTCTCATGTAACTTAACCAAGTCACAAATGTGGGTTCTCAAGTAAGGATCCTACTTCTTCTTTGCATGACTTTAACCCACTCATTTCAGCCTCTGTAAAATAGCTTCGTAAGTTTCTCGCTCTCCTCCGCGCAGAAGTATCACATACTCATTAGAGGATATCTTGTAGAAGGTTGACGCCTCTAGTAGATCTTCTCAATGCAGGCCCAGAGGTGGTAGGAAGTTCTCCATCAACTTGCTTAGTTGGTCTAACATCATCAACTATAGGTTATCTTCTACTTTCAATGACACAATCACTTCCCGTAACTCTCCCCCATGATTAGCATGCACTGTAGCTGGAACAACCTGATCAATTTAATTGGAATCAAGAATAACTAGCTTTCTCAACCTTGTCACCATCATCAACAAGTTGGTATTCAAGAAACACAACATCTCTGCTTCTAACAATCTTCCTACTCAATGGATCCCATAGCCTATACCCAAATTCTTCATGACCATACCCTAAGAAAATACATGGTTTGGCCTTGACATCAAGTTTTCGAATTCCTCTCATATCTGGGATATGAACAAATGTTTTTGGCAACCAAACACTCTCAAATTGTCATGAAACATCTTTCTGCCCACACTCTTCAAAAATATCACTCCTTTAAAGGAACTAATAAGAAAGTTTATCAAGTCAATTGATGTTCTCATAGTCTCTCCCCAAAAGGACTTAGGTAGCTTAGAATGAGAAAGCATACACTTAATCATTTCTTCATATTTGTTCACTTTCCAATACTACACCGCTTTGTTGGAGGAGTTTTAGGTGCGCTTTTTCAAGTCAAATGCCATGAAGTTTGTGGCTAATTTTCAAATGGACTCTCGTATTCACTCACTCATTATCTCGCTTATGACAAATTTTTAACTTTATTCCCGCTCTCTTCTAATCTGGCATGAAGTTCTTTAAAGGCATCTAGCACCTGGTCTTTTGTTTTCAAAGCAAAACCCTAAACTTTTATAGAGTGATCATCAATAAATGTCACAAAATAAAGTGCACCACCAATAGTTATTATAGTTTATAGTACAAACATTAGTGTGAATTAAATCAATAACATTTAACCTTCTAGATAAAGTGGGATAGCTGTGAAATGCAACTTTACGTATTTCTTCCAAACTAAATGTTGATCACAAGCTTTAAGAGGCATAATTTTGCAATTTGGCAAAATTGCTTTATAGCAAGAGTTTAAAGTCTCCTCACCGATGTGACCAAGCTCCATGCCAAAGTCCATCAAGCTTACATCCCTGTCAGATGATTCCCTTTATGTAGCGAGCTCATGACATGTAGGGTGTTATGTTCTTTCCCCTTGCCACTACGAAATAGCCTTTGGTGAGCTTCCATTTACTTTCACCAAAGGAATTTGTGAATCCCTCATCATCAAGGTTGCTTGTGGATATCGAGTTGAGACAAATATCTGGAACATGTCTAACATCCTTGAGTACCAGTTTATTTCCAATACTAGTCTCTAAGCAAACATCTCCAATACCCACAATCTTTGATACACCATTGTTTCCCATTCTAACATTACCAAAATCACCGCTTTAGGAAGTGAAAAAATCATCATGAGAAGTAACATGGAATGAAGCACTAATCACTTCACCAGCCATATTCAGTTGCAAGACTGATACAACTGGCATCATCAATCATAATATCACATTCAAAGCAAAGAATCGTGATTAGTCTCTTTATTTTATTTCACATCATTATGTTCCTTTTTCAAATTATAAAAATTCTTTCCTCACGAGCCAACCTTTGTTGCAAAGATAACATTTAATATATTTGATTTGATTTGGATCTTTCCTCTAAAACCATGGGAATTTTTACTGACTTCCCATGCCTTTCTCGGTTTTTCTAGATTTCGTTTTCATGAACAAGTACTTCATATTAAGATTCACCTTTTTGCTTTTCATTATAGTCTCTTCATTTAACAAGCTATCTTTAACACTCTCCCATAGTTAGAATCCCATTTTGAGTGGAATTACTTCAATCGTTATAAATCTCAATGTCTCCCAAATCCATCAGCAAGAAGTTAAGAAGTACGATGTCAGATCTCATCATCAATGTTCATTTTCATGACAACCAACTTGTTCACAATACTCTGAAATGAACTGACATGCTCAACCATGTTGTTCCCATCCTTGTACTTCGTTGATAAGTCTTTTTAATCAAAGTACTTTTATTTCTGATGTTTTCGAAAAAATGTTTTCGTTTTTCCAAACAAGATTCGCTGTCAGTTTCATCATAAAATGTGTTCATGTATAGTTTGATCCATCCACATTCTCATATAAACAATGATTTTTATATGTTCCATATCCAATCAACACGTATGGTCTGATGGTTTTTCTTTAATCGAATGGGCTTATATAAATATTTACACTAAAGCAAAACTTCTATCATATGCTTCCGCTGAATAATTCATCGAATTTAATTTCATCATGCCGTTATCCATTTTTGTACACAAGAAAAACTCCAAACAACCAAGTTCTGATATCAGTGTTAAGTGATCTTGGACCTTCTCAATCATAAAATCTAGCTTATGAGATGAAGTTTTTCTTCACACTTATAAACTCATCACTAACCCATTTCATAACCGATGTAGGATAACCTAACACATTTTCTCACCCATTATATGAAAAAAATATCAATATTGATACGACTGGGTTCGACTATAATGGATTATGTGGTAGCGTCAATAAAATACTTTTAAATATATATTGAAAATGTAAGTTATCATTCAAATTATTTTTGTATACATATTTTTTTAATCAAAAAATATATGGATACCTTAGATTATAAATATTTTATCCCAAAAAGGTCTTCCTCTTATATAATGGACACATGTGAAGATTATCTTCATATTTTTCTTTATTCTCATTTTTATATTTGTTAATTCTATTTTGTAGTGTTAACAAAAAATGTCTCCCATTGGGAGGTACCAATGATTTTATGCCACGCCAGTAATTTGCACCACTTTCCATGGCTCACAGTCTACCGAATACTTCCTAAGATCGCGCGGGAAACTTTGCAACTGTTTTCGCGCTATAGTTACCCTAGCCATAAACTCCTAAAAATCGGGTAAAATTTCACACTTCAAAACCCTAATTTTTGATTGCGATCTCAAGAGATGGACACGGAAGGCTGTCCGTGATCTACTATTTGGGATACGTCGGATTATACGATAGTGGAAATCGGATCGGTCGCGAAGACCGACTATTGCTGGGTATGAATTTCTGTTTGCTGGTGAGAAATATAGAAGAAGAAAGTTAAGAGAAATGAAGTTTGAATTGTTCAGATTGTTGGTTATTTTTTTACCTATCTTTCACAGTCTTCGGAAATTGAAATGTGTCTGATGTTTTGTTTCTGAGAAAACTGGCGAAGTACGAAACTATCTCATTTGTGTTTTTTGGTTACTTGAAGTTTAAATGGCTGTATCTCAGAACCGCAATTCTTTTGTATTCCTAACACTTTTGCTGCACTCATGTGGAAAGATACTTCGAATTTCTTTATTTTGTAGCCATATTCGCAACCAAATAAGCGGGATTATTTTTCTCATTTTCACGTCATTTTATTTATTTATTTATTTTCCAATTAACTGGCAGATAATTTAAAGGATTTGTTGAGATTTTTGAGGCATGATGATCCACAGTCAAGCACTAATGTTCAAAAACAAGTACGTAAATGGAACACAGTTTCTAAAGATTTGATACCATCAATTGAATATTGTCACACGATCGTAAATTTTATGCGTTAAATGCTGGTAACAAACTCTTTATACTCCGTTACTTGTTTTAATCAGATTATACTTCATTACATTTCATCAGATTGTAATTTCATTGTATGTTAATTCACCAAGTGCCTAAAATGGGTTTTGCATGTATTGCAGTTAAGGTTTTGGTGTTTACAATGCCTTATTGAGGGCTTCGTCCAATGATATATCACAAACAGATACAGAGCATTTATGGGGTTGAAGTCTTCAATTACACACAGCAACACTATCGCAGTGGTTATGTCTCTTCTTGAGGAGTCCATTGAAAATTTGGAACAGTAAGCAATGCTTTGCTTTTTATGTAGTTTCCTTTCCCACATTATTGGTTCTTTCTTATTTTAATCTCCCTTTAGTCAGTTCCATATTTACATCATGATATTTGACAACCAAACAAAACTAGAAATGTGGGCTTCCTCTCGTTAGTGAGGAATCTTTTGCAAATGCTGATAAGTTAAACACTTGAATTTATCATCTTGCTGGCCGTGTCCATTACTTCTCTGGATACTCAGAACACTACCTTGGGTAGACCTTGACCATGCTTGCAGAAATGTATTACTTTGAAGCAGGAAAAGATAGGTATTATCAAAGTACACATGCAAATAGAATGGCCTTAGCAATACTAGAAACATTGGATGAAACCATCCACTAATGCATTTTCCTCATTCATCTTTGAAAGTGTTCTCATCCATTTTCTCATTTATTTTTGGCAGAGCCTTATGCATTTTCTCATTCAATTAGTTTTTGTTACTAAGATGACTCTATTGAGGTCTGATTGGTTCCATGCCTTGGGTGAAAACCTTTAGCCTATCAATTGTAAAAGCATTAAAATGGTTATTTGGAAAAATTAACATATACCAACCGCTTTTCATCACATGTTTATGGAATTAGTAGGATGTAACAGCAAGTGTTCATCGAATAAAATGGATGTGTCGGTGATTAGATCAGATTTTGTTTCTCCATTTCTGTATTCCTGTATCTACTGCTTACATGCTTTATCTGGAGGGACTTGCAGATTTTTCTTATTGTTATGGGCTTAAAGTTTCTGTAGTTATTTTATTTTCCCATTCTATATACTCAGTTATCACTGTTTTGTTTATGTGTTTTTGGTTTTTAACTAATCCTTTGCCACACAGTAAAGCATTGACAGAGGATGACTGGAAGTTGGTCCAGCTTGTGCTTACCTTGTTTTGGAACATTTTAGCTATACAAGACATCTCATTGCAGCAGAAGGCTGGAGAATCTGCAAGTCAATTTTTATCCCTGAGAGACAGATTTTTGGAACTGTTGTTCCATGAGAATGTGATGGACTTGATCTTAGTTATTACCCAGAATGTTGGCGGTTCTTCCCAATATTTCCGTCAAGATAACTTGCTTTTATTAGAAATTTTCCATTGCATATGTATGGGCCAAGAGCCAGAGCTGTTTGCTAAAGGCACATCTAAATCGCTTCAAAGGTTGGTTTCTCTTATCACTTTAAGCATCTTATGGTGAAACTAGAAGTTTGAACCACAGGGAAAAAAAGATTTTTAGAAAATAGAGACAAAATAAGGTGAAAATTTAGTAAACTTAGATAGGGACATATCAAATTGCATCGACAAAGAAACTAGGTATCATTTTGGAAAGTGAATTGATCTATTGCTCAGCAATGGATAATATAATCTTTTTTTTTTTTTTCAAGTCCCTAAACTGTTGAACCTTGTTGCACCTGCCTCTACTTTCTTAGTTTGTGAAGCCATCTATCTAATACTTTTTAGCTCTGTTCACTATAGCTTATTTCACATGTTAACTGTTTAGTTCTAATCAATTATTGATGTCATATTTCACAAGTTATTTGATTGGTTTATAAGAAACTATGTGTTATATAATATGTATTCATATTTTTTTTTTTGTTTTTCAGGTGGGTAGGGACACCAAAACTTCACTGAATAGTCTAAAGTCCATACTGGAAGAGGAGGAAGAAAAAAGAAAACTTTCAAGGATACGAAAGTTGAATCGTTCTTCACAATTTCGTGGAGCCTTTACGCGGGTTACCATGGTATGAAGCTAATTATTCCTGATGCTTTTGAGAATTCTCATAACATAGGCTTTTCCATCCAACAGGATGGTTCAAAAGCATTTGTCAAGGGAAACCCAACTTTTACATCCCATGATAAACTTCTTAAACCTCATCAAGTTCAACGGGGTCCATTAAAAAAGATTGTGTCAGATCATGGAAATCTACCTTCAGCAAAGGATAACATCCTGGAGTTTGTCCATGATTTTGTGAACCAGTTTTTGTCAGGAGGCTATAATGGTATATCTTTTGTAGTGAAATGGTTATTGTTTTTTACTTCGTTCTTGCTTCTTTTGGTTTTACATTATTGTGCTAATGCATAGTCTTCTTGTAAATATATTGTGTATCAGTTCTGATGCAGTCTATTTGTGAGGACATTGAAAAGGAACATCATGCATTTCAGAACAGCGATGTGGTTGTTTTCTTTCAGGTTTCTCAGTTCGTTACATCTTTCCAATATCACAAGTTCTTGATCTCTAAGGTGAGAACTACATACTATGTATTCATATTATCTGGTTTCTTGTGCGTGTTCTATTTCTCTTAGCAGCTAATTGGGTAACTGCATTTTTTTATTTGTGCTTATGGTACTTCTCAAAATTTGCCACTTTTGGTGGCAAATGTTTGTATGCTGTATTGCTCAATGATATGCAGCGAATTTGTGTAAAAATTAATCATACGTTTAACTTCTCCATTTTTGGACAACATAAGCTCATTATCTATATAGCTCGAGAAGCTGCAATGTTGTCATAAAGTAAAAATGATCCGACTTCTAGGCGTATGTGAAGGTGCGGCAACTTAACCTGCAAGGGGTATGATCAGAGTATGATATATGTCATTATATCTTAAGGATGAAAGATCTTGATTGGCTGAACCTTTATGTAATGCTGATCTGTGTGCTAAGTTTGGGTTTAGCCTGTTGTTTATATTTCTCAGGCAGGAAAATTTTCTGCCTGCTGAAATTTTATTTGTTGATATTGCAACTTTTGTAATAATATATGGAGGCATTTTAGATTTTGTACATGGAAAGGTTGAAAATGTTCTTTCTTTTTTTAGAGAAAAAAATTGAAGTTTATTTCAAAATGATTTGTAAGATATTGTCAAACTTTGTACTACTGATTCCCTGCTAGGTTTTTTTGTGATGCGCTATTCCATTATGAAAATTTTGTGTCAGTTATGTTGTTTTTAATCAATACAGTTTCCATTGATGTCCATTTCTATGCTTCCTATTTTTTTTCAACATGCCATTTGATGATATTGTCACAGGTATTGTTAAACTGTAAACCCTTGATTCTGTACTATGTTTTTATATATGCTGTTCCATTTTGAGTGTTTTAATTAGCTTTAACATTCCATTTTATTTAATCCATACAGTTTACGTTGGTGTGAATTTCTATATATTTTTTTGCAGCCAAATAGGGGATCAGATACATCTGACTCATTTGTCAATGAGTATGCTGATAGTACATTTTTCAAAGGGGATATGTGTGGACCAATTGCTGCAACAATGAATGCGGCCATGTTTCTGCTTGTAGTTTTGAAGTGGCGCAAACATTTGATGGCTTGAAGGAGACAAATGACTACAAGTTTCTATCTGCAGCAGGTTCCCTCATGAAAAATATGGTAACTTTTACTTCCTTTTCAACTTAATGTTTTGGCATGCTAGCTTTGATTATCCTAAGAAAATTGTGCAGTTTAAAATTATCACAAAGGTATGCTCTTGAGGCATGCCTGAAGTGGTAAAGGGTCAGGGCAGGTTATAGGTTCGAATCTAATGGGGATAAAAATGGAAAAGAAAAAATTGCTTACCTATCAAAAGAAAAATTACAAAGGTAGCTATATATATCTTGCATGTTTGATTACATTTCTTTCTGTTTTCATTCTCAAGGAAAGCAGAAACTGAGTTTCAGAACCTGCTTGCATGTTGTTTTTCTATTTTCATATTTCGGGGATTTGACCTTTAAAGGGGAAAAACTGAAAATGTTAATTTTGGGTTTTTATAATAGAGATAAACCTAATGGTCTAAGGCCTTGGGTTTTAACCCAATGGTCACCGCTTGAGTCTCCTTAAGGCCATCAGTTTACTCTCGGGCTGGTAACTTTAAGGTTCATGAGATTAGTCGAAAAAGTACAAAGTACTTAATTCTGATATCTACTATCCAAACAAATATTGTGAAGAAAAGTGAAAATGCTTTTAAATATTGAAAACCTGAAAATAAAACAAAATCACATAAAGGTATTGTGAGACCCATAATATTAAACTAATATAAATATTATAAATATAAAAGAATATAAATATGAACTAAATGATAGGAGTGTATAGAACCAAAGAAACTGAAAAATATCAAAACCAAGTAAAATTGATCATGTTAATTCGGTTTTAATAACCATAAAGGTCAAATTTAGTTTGAGAATTTTCTTTAAACTAACTTTGTTTGGTTTTAGTTCTATTGTTTCGAACCAATAAAATCGCAATCCAAACTAAAAGATTTATCTGTAATCGTTCAATGTTGGATGAGATCTTTTTTATTACACTCTATTAAAGTAATTCATTTTTCTTAAACTATGGTTGAATTGATTTTTAAATGTACTCATTACACGTTGAACTAAAAATGCAAATATATTTTGAATTTCAAATCAAAGGTAAAATAAATTGTAATCATAAACTTTATCAAACTTGGTTCGATTCAGTTTTCCATCACTAAAGGGTTAGTTTAGTTTTATCTGCTGCAAACCAACTATTGCAAATTAACCGATTCTCCAAAAACCGATTGAACCACAATTTTTCACACCCATACAAAATAGTACATGATAATCTCATGTGTGTTTGAAGTTAAATATGTTTTTTCAATAAAACTATTTCATTTTATTTATTACACGATAGATGATTATAAGGGGATATGTTTTATATTGTTAATAATTCATGATAATATATGCAAATAATGCAAGGATAATATTATTAAATATTTTATGATTGCACTGCTTTGTATTTTATTAAAAGTAATAATATATAATGTGTTATATTTATGTAGAGAATATCTTATTATATGTGACATTATTATTCTGCATTTGTGGGATAATTATTATTACATATTATTATTATTATTATTATTTTGATGAGTTTTGTGGATTATTCTTTTTTCATATTCTTTGCTCTATTTTTATTTTAAACAGGTGCAATAACATGTTCTAATATGCTCACAATTAATCAACTAATATGAAATGTGAATACTGAAGAAAAAACTAACAAAAGGGCATTAATTATTCCATCACAAGAAAGGTATTTAATAACTTTTGTTTTCTCAAAATTTCTAAAGTAATAAGGTGGAGTCATGTGCAACTGTCCCAATCTTAGTTAGATATGTGTAGACTGATGTATTAACAGTTCTCGAACTGGTGAAATGGATGGTGAAAGTGTTCTATACATCATAGAACGTAGAACAATGTTCAGGAGTTTCATTTACTTTGAGGGATCTGTATTGTTAACACATGCATCTCAAATTTCATTGTTGCATTTTGTTTTGGGAATTTTTTATTGTAGAAAGAATAATAAATTTGCATAGCTCTGTGGATATCAGTCTAACTCTTGCTAGCTTTTCCATTTTGCAGATTCGCGCATGTTAGATTTAGTACTTAAACTATCATCAAGATTCAAACAGCTCGGATACTTCTTTATGCTATTTTATGATCGTAAACTGGATCAAGGATGACTCATTTTCTCTTGAATCTGATCAAATCCTTTGACTCTCACAAATAACCCAAAAGGTTTCCCCTTTAATTTCAACAACTTAGAAGTTCCTTCTTGTTGATGTTGTTGTTGTTATATTTATTATTACTACAACTAATTCGATGAGCAATTATTAGTAGCCACTTTTCTTTATCCTACAGTTCCATAGTTTTAAAAGCAGCTAAAGGCACAAATCCACTCCCTACTTATAGCGCATCACTTGCCAAGACATGTGTCTTATTGAATAGGCACACCTTGTAGACTTTTACTTTTTCTTTTTAAACACTTTCTTTTTCAAATTTCTGATTGCACTGAAATTTATATAATCTTATTACATTTTTATTGAATGTTTCTTTTAAATGTTAGAAATATTAAGTTTCTTATTAATTGAATCATATTTTATAAAATTGATACGCATTTAAGGTCATATTTCACATGATTTAGGTGCACACCTTGTCTTGTGCCTGGAGCCTAAGCTATAGGGGACTTTTTGTGCCTAATTGTGCCTTGCGCTTTTTAAAACTATGATAGCACCATCATCTGGTCAATAGTGGAATACAAATGTCATGGACTGCATTGAAATTCTTGACCACACTGAAAAATAGGAAATCTTCATTATCTGTTCTAAAGCATTATAACCAATATAGGGCATCATGATGATGAACCAGGAGAAACTTGCCCCTAAATTTTTGTAGTTATAATGCATTCAAAGAAAGCAATATTTTGTGTAAGGATCTAGACCAAACTAATTTCATCATTCTGATCAGTGATCTTGCAGATTTGGTGGAAATGATATAAACAGTTGTACAGCTTATGGAGAATCTTCAGGCTCATGGCACATTAAGGGTATGTTATGTTTTATTTTGTGGGCTAATCTTGAGTTGAGAATCTGTTAATTCGAGATTGTTATTTATAAATAGAAAACATATGCCTTTGCATGCTAGCCAACATCATGTGGATGGAAGTTGAAAACACCCACCCTAAAGGAATCTGCTGGGGTAAAAGTGGGCTGAGTGCATAATGACCGTCCTGTTCTTTTTGTTTTTTAATCCAAAGTGCTTCCTGCTGTATAAATGACTATATATTCATGAACTCAAAGTTAATGGTATTCTAGTAAAATGATCATTGATTTCCTTTAGTAATTTTACTTGAACATAATGTCAGGCAATGCATATGCCTTTACCTGTACTGGAGTCTCTGCAATTAAACATCTGTATGCACTGGGCTTTTTGCTTAGATATCTCTGATGGAGCCTGCTGCTGTTCCTATATCCCACCTACATACTTTGCAATTGAGACTATTCAGACTGAGCAGAATTTCCAGTTCTGCTCACCCTTGTGGGGAGTATTGATAGGGGGTCTCACTTTTAACTCCTCTTCTGAGATCTTGTACAGCCCCCTGAATAAGGTTCCAATGGCTTATGTTTGGCTCTAGTAGGCCAGTGAAATTTTGGGGTTCGCTCAGCCTTATAGAAAGATTATTGCTTGAAGTAGTTCTGGTGTTTCTCCTCTTCTTCTCTCTCTCTCTCTCTCTCTCTCACACACACACACACACACACACACACACACACACACACTTGAGGTTCCCTAGCATCTTGTTCAACAATGTGGGACCTTAAACAGGGGTGGAACCAACATCCCAAACAGATGTGAACCATCCTCCTACCAAAGCACATGCACATATACATTTTTATTATTTATGTTCTTCAGATTCTTTGTTGCTAATGTACCTTTTATCTGGTGATTTTTATTCTTGAAAGGCAAATACACATTGTTTCTTAGCTTGCTTAAGTGCCTTTTTTGTTCTTCTGAACGACTCGGGGATCTTTGGAAGGTTGTAATTTATATCAAGTTTCGTTTTAATGTAGTTTCTCTTTGAAAAGCTAGTCCCATGCTTGGAGAAAGGAGGGTGCGGTAGGTGGATGACCAGTGTAAAAATGTAGCCACTTTATGAACATGAAATCCTTAATAATTTGAGTTTAAGGCTTTGTTGAGTTAATCTAAATCGGTAGAATGTATTTGCTATATCTCTAAGAAGTTGGAATGTCAACGTAGGAAATGTTTTCATTATGAGGATCTGCATTGATTTCTTGTAAATTCTTTTGTGATTAGGTTTCTGTGAAAATCAAGAAAAGGAGAAAAGAAGAAAACATTGGAGTGACAAGAATGAAAAAAAGAAGAACATGGAGATCATTCTGCATTCAGAATGAAATTGGTGACTCCAGCTTGTGGACAATCTGCAGATCTGAACATGTCACAGAAAGAAAGATTAGAAAATTCAATTCCTAATGGGAGACAAGAAGGCTTCATACAGATTGATGAGCCTGAAATACCCGTGCTTGGGTCAGGAAGCGTTGAAGGCAGTCTGCCACATATGGATGTCCAAAAGGCCAAACATCCTACCGATGATCTTCAGAATGGAAACTGATGATTCTTCAGGTGATGAGCAAGCATCTGCGCTTGATGAAGTTGATTTAAGGTGTCTACCTTGGTTTTCTGCTTTTGCAAATAACCATGTTACCCAAAATTTATGTTGGTTGCTTAAGTTTTATAAGAGCAATTCAACCAGGACAAACAGCTACATTATATGCATTTTGCAGAAAATCTGTGATGATTTGGAGCTCTCTCCAATGCTATACCAGGTTAGCTCTAAAAAAACATCTTATTTATGACTAGTAAGCAGCGAGGGAAGAAAATGCAATTTATTTGTACATTTCTTATTTGATTAAATTTTGCAGTTATCACTCCTCACCATATTCCACAATATCCTGGTTGAGCAGAAGTCTTGTCCATGCAAGGATTATGAAAATATTGTTTGTTTCCTGAAAATTTTGTTAGAAAATGCTAAGGAAATGAAAAGTCAGCCACTTCTCTTTTGTGGAAATTCTCTTTGAAAAGCCAGAGAATGCCATTACATCACTTCACAATCTTTATTGCAAGAACTTGGAAGTTTGGAAGACAGAAAGTGGAAAATGGGGGAAATATTTCAAGGCATGGAGAAATCGGCTCAACACAGGCCAAGGGATGATGCACAGGTCTAGCGGATGCACTTGGGAGGATGAAGCTGATATTGTGATCTCTCATAAGTCTGTATATCAAAAGATGTGTGTTTATGGATGTTTAATATTCATGTTATTATTGGTTCTTCGCTATGTAAAACTGTTATTATTGGTTCTTAAGTTTTGTAGTTCATTTTTCGTTTATGAACTTTATAAACATGCACAGACTGTTTAGCATATTCAATCATCCATATGCAGTGTGACCTTATTTAGATATTGGTGTTTCTTTTCATAAAGAGAGAGTTATTTTATTTAAGTTTTGTGATATATCTGGAATAGTACAAAAATACTGCCAATGCTTAGTTATCAAGGAAATAACTTATGTTGCCATCCTTTTTCCTTGGAGGACAGAAATAATGATAATTTTAGTGAGGTGGAGGAAGGCATCACTCCTATTCCAAGTGGCAGGAAATTGATGGGAAGAGAAATTCTGATAAGTATGATGTCTGACAGTAAAAGTCTTGAAAAACTACTTTTTTTCTTACATCTCATTGTGTAGAAAGTCCTTGACTGATGCTTTCATGCTTGCAGGGCAGGGCATCATTTAGAACAAGAGTTTGAAAGAGTTTCTAAAAGAAAGAGAAGACTTAATTTCAGTACTGAAGTGGGCCAAAAATTTAGGATCTCTATGAGAAGTAAATACACTCTGCATCCTACTCATTACTATCAATAAATATTGATGTGAATGTAATCATATCGAATATACCAACTTCTAAGGTCTGACAATCAAGTACGGGGTCTGTTTTGGTTTTTCTAATTATGCAAGTTTTGCTTGAATGGTTTTATAGAATCTTTTCTCATTTTATTCAGCAGTTTCTTAAATAGTTTGCATGGCATCCATTTTGACAAATACTGCTTCTTTAGATTCAAAGATGATAGACATTGTAGCATTCTCATTGCTGAAGCCCTTGATCCTGATCGTAAAGTTTCTCCAGTCCAAGTTTCGAATAAGCTTGCTGGCCAGGGTTTGAAAAATTTCACCAAAGAAAAGGATGCTTCAAGTTGATGTACCTTTGTCTGATGGCACAAATCAACTTGTGGAAGAAGCTAGAGCAGTTGGAGAAGAAAGTGCTCCCCTTGTTTCTTCAAACAATCCAGAGGGAAGTTTAGTGAGGAAATCTTTGTGAGTATTTATTGGCATCAGTAGCTTTTTAACATTGTTTTTATGTACTCTGTTATGAGATCAATTGTTCGTGCACAACTGGGGTTTGAGCTCTTGCTTTGGTAGTAGTGAAATTGCAAACTGTGTTTGGAATAAAAAGCATATGCTTTTGCTTTTTACTGAATGTGGAATCTCAGTTCAGCTATTTTCTGTTTCATTTTTGTAAGTAAATTTGTGAATCATTGTTATTTTCTTAGGCACACAAGAAAAAGAGTACGTGCCTTCAGCAAAGACCAGGAGGAAACTATGAGAGCTTTATTTGAACAGTGAGTGCTTAATTCATTAATTTCCCTAGTGGCGTACAGATGCCTTAAATTTTATTTCCTTCTGCATAATTGATGCTGACTAGTTCGATTTTGGAACAATTGATGCTGACTAGTGTGCTTTTGGAACAATTGATGCTAGTGTCCTCTTTTTCTTTTTCAAATGAAATTGGATTTGTTTGCTTATAGGTTTAAAGGCCATAAAAGGCGCACCCACATGATTGCAAGTTCTCTGGCTGGTGATGATATGCTCACAGTTGCCCAAGTTTCCCGTGAACTTAAGTAACTTGGCTTACATGTTCATCGACAGAAAATAACTAAAGGCAACATGCATTTGAGAGATGAGGATCTTAATGACTTGATATGGCTAAAGTGCAGGATTCTGATGATGAAACATTGCTGTCACTAATGAAAAGGTGACTAATTTTTATTAATTATTTTATGTTTTAGCTAATTAAGTTTGTTTATATGCAATTTTGGTCACATACTTGCATTTCTATGGTTGTACACTTGTTAAGTTCAGATTTTTATGAGAGCACTGCTACACTTTGATGAGGAACTCATAAATTCATAGTAGTGTTTAGGACTTAATCCAGCTGACATGTTTTTGACTAAATGTAACCTAGTGGACATTCACTATCATAGATTGGCAACAACATTGTCACTTTTCATTCTTCTCGGCCGTTCTTTCAGGCCAGAAAGTCCCCTTATTCCATCAACTTTATGTTTGCACTTAACTGGTCTAGGACACGGTCATCCTTTGTGCTTGTGCTTATGTATGGTTTCTGTTCCTAGGTTCTAATGAGTGCATTGATTGCTGCCTTTTTCTTTTCTTTTCTATTTTTTTTTGTTCTTCCCTCTAGTCTATCTTCTCCTATTCTGTTCTCCTGGCTTCTGAAATATTTTAATCTTGATCGCCCTTCATTCTTTTGTGCCTTCAGGCACAATAAATCTTCTGGATGCCTTAAGCATTTGGGCAACGATATGCGCTAACTGAATCTGCCACTCAGAATTATCTCAGTGTACCTGTTAGATTCATCTCAGTCCATTCATGTGTAACTTTAAATAGGAATTAAGAATGTAATTGATAATTATTATCTAAGAGTTTCTTGTGTTGAGTGATACGAGGAAAGGATATCCGATAGAGTTCAGGTGTTTGATAAAGGTTTCTTGGAGTTTGAAGTTGTATGTAATTATTTCTTCTCATTGTTGATAGATTTTCTAAGGTGAATGGAGCCATGTGTTTCTTTTTTTTGATAAGCTTTATTCAGCTTTATGATTTTTAGGGGCAAGAAGGATAATCACGGATTATCGTGCGAAGAGTATTGCAACGCGCATCAAGAAACCTTATAAAGCCCTGATGATGAAACCCTGGGCCTGCTCTGAAGTAACTCTCAGATCTCTCTCCAATAACACAAGAACAAACAATAAAGTGTTTTTCTTTGTAATCTGCAAATCTTTTCTTCTTTCTAAGATTGAACATTCAATGGAAATTAAATTCTGCATGTTGGATTGATGAAACCTGTTGATGATTTCTGCATGAAATCTTTAGTTAGCTCGCACCATTACAACTAATACCGCTTTCATAATAGTTACATGATGCAATCCTCTCGCTATGCATTTGGGTGCATTTCATGGGTATCAAAGACCACAAATGATACAGATCATGGCTACAGGCACTTGTTTTTCCCTTATGAATATCATATGAGATTGCATTGGTACCATTCTGCATCAATCTATTGACATACAACTCGAAAGTCCCTTAGTGGTCATCGTGAGGTTTTACATGACCATTAACTCTCGTGACTCCGGATTAGTCAAGGCGCATTTAAAGTTGGGTCTTAACACCCATGGTTATCAAAAGAAAATATATATATATATATTGACATACAGTTCAATATCCTATGTTAATAATGTTCCTATTGGGAAATTTTCATCATTATGTTTTTCCTTTTAGTTGCTTGACCCTACTTTTGAATGTAATTATGTGATTCATTCTATCTCATTAATTTTTGATTAGAATGTTGCCTTTAGCTATCTCTCTTTGCAGATATTTTTGAACAAGAGACTTCGAATCGATTATAAGATACAAACACTTAAAATGAGGGATTACGAATTGATTATCCCTCTGATCATATAGTTGTCAAGGATATCACGAAAAAGTATGGTATTATGCATCTTTCCTCTTAATGCTGGTTATATAATAGTTTGGATCTTCTTCTTGTCCCTAGAATTTTAGAAAAATATAATTAAAAAATCTTGCAAGGAGGGGGTAAAGATATATTGACAGCTGAAGAAATATTATATGGAAGAATTCATAGATAATTGAAACAACTTGTTTCTTTCTTTGTGGGGCCTAAATGATAGGATAATCTATTTCAGTCTAGATAAAACCTTAACTAACTTTTATTAAACTCTTCCGATCGATAAACATTCAGTTTAAATATTAAATAAAACAATGACCTCACTAATTAAATGATCATAAAAGCTAGCACATTATCTAATTAATAAAATAATATGTAATGGACTTAAAAAAAAAACTAACAATTTATCTTCCACTAACAACGTGGTCTCTCACCCACTTATTGACTAATTCTCTAATGTTGCACCTTATTATCTCCTATCATTGCCCAACTCTTAAGAGGAACCTTGTCCTCAAAGGTTGAAGTTGAACTTTTCTTAGTTTTTTTTTCCCTTTTCTTTACATGCATACTTCAGCCATTGCCACAATTCCTTGGTTTCAGCTTCTAGGTGAAAATAATTTAAGGGAATCTTTTGAGAATTTGGGGTGACTTGATAGTTTAAAATTTGTTCGACTCTAGAGCGCCAAACCTGATCATCCCTGCACTCGAAAATTCCAGCTTGCACTAATTGAGAAGTAAACAGGTTTTTGCCTTCAAAATTATCATGCTTTTCTCTTTACACTTCGAATTATGACTTTCGGATGCAGATTTGTTCATTACGCTTATTGCTTGTTTTGCCTGCTCAGTTGAACAACAGAGTTTCAAAAAAGTCTTTGATTGTTCTTTACTGATCTTTTGCAAGTTTATCTACAATTCCCACCTCCATTATGAATCAACATTGAGTCAGGTGAACTTAACTTTCTTCAAATTTGCAATGCGCTCTTTGATTGTCGCCATTTTCGCCGACTGATAATTAATGATGTGATAATCTATTTCCAGTTTGATAAAACCTTAATATTATTTGCTTCCAAATGATGAAACCTTAACTAACTTTTATTAAACTCTTCTCCTTCGATTTGATAACATTCAAAGTTTAAATACAAAGAAAAATAATGACCCCACTAATTAAATGATCTTAAAAGTTACCACATTATCTAATTAATAAAATAATAAAAATAAAATAATATGTAATGGACTTAAAAAAAACACTAACAATTTATCTTCCACTAACAACGTGGTCTCTCACCCACTTATTATTGACTAATTCACTAATGTTGCACGTCCATTATCTCTATCCTAAACCTCGAAATTTGATTCTGCGACTTCGACGCACCCTATCAAATGGGCCTAAGTCATTGAATTGAAGATGTTGCTTTCAAAAATGTCACCGATGACAATTTAAGATGAAATTACGGCTCTAGCAGCCGAAAAATGTAATAGTAGACGCCCAACCAACAATGCAGATATTCCCAAATCATCAACAAGCGATTGATGAATCGGGCCGATTCAGTGGGATGATGATATACTTCTAACGCATTGTCAAGAATTTTACCGTAAGAAGGTTGGAGATGATAATCGATTTCTGCGAGGATGATTTAAAGAAGCATTATTATGATTGGTTAATTTGCGCCGCGTAAGTGCTTACATTAGATAGAGTTTTTGTGAATCCATCAAATGATGTGAAGTACTTTTTAGAATTTCAAATTATTTTTGTAAATTCGTTTTACATCTATAAATGGGATCTATTCATTCAAATATTCAGTAGACTAAAGATCATCTCTATAATTATGACATTTTTCTCTCAAATTGCATGATAAAGCTGTATTTGGCAAAATTTCAAACTGATTTTTAATTATTGCTACACTAATGGTAGTAACGATGATAACTTGCTCATCATTAGATTTGATGAAATATTTTGAAGTACTTTATCAGGTCATATTTGGTTTACCTTTAATTTTAATATATACCATAAGGGAATTAAAGGTTTTAGCGTTAAATTTTGATTTTTTTCTATACTGCAACGTTTCAATTTTTCCTTTTCAGACAGGTCTTTAACTTCAACTTCATCCTTTAGTAACGCTAAAGTAGGTTTTTTAAATTTACTTAAATTTTATCTTTACAAGCACTCTATTTGAAGATATAAAGTAGAAATCCAAAAGTCTGTGAGTTGATTTTTCCTCTTTTATTTTTTATTTTTTATTTTTATTTTTGGCAATTAGCCATGTGGATTTTAGACTAAAATTTTGTTAGAAAATTAGAATTGATTCTTTTATTTTTCTTAATTTGTATAGAAATTTATAGATTGACTTTGTTAATTATACAAAATATCATAGTAATTTATCTTCTTTTTTTTTAATTTCTTATATCAATTATAATAAATAGCAAAAATAGTTATACAAAGTTCAAACTTGCATGATTGCGTGCACCAATATATATTTATGCAAGCTAAAAGCAACATCTCAAGATAGTTCAATACGTTGAATAACTCAACTCTAACAAACATTACATTATAATTTTTTGGAGTCTATATTTATGTGACTTGACTCAGCAATAAAAATAAATAAAAAAAAATTTATGCGACTTGACTCCATTAGATATTTATACAAGCTGAAAGAAAATTCTTTATATATGAGTCCACTATGATGGATGACTAGACCTTGATAGTCGTTGCATTCAATTTTTCGGAGTCCATATTTATGCTAGCCAACAACATTTTCTCAACATGGGTCTAATAACATGGGTGACTTGCCTCCAAGAAACATTATATAAATTTTTTTTATCAAAATAACAATAATAATAATAAATACCATTCATCACATAGATACAACATTAATAAATAAATAATGATATAAAGTTAATAAATATATAATGATAATCAACTGTTTTAGATAGACTTGAGGTAAAATACAAAATAAAGACTCAAGTCAATTGCTCTGCATACAAGTTATAAGATAGGATTTAGTGTGGAAAAAGCAGGAAAAGACTTGGAAATTGGTAGATTTCTACTTTTGCACACATGTTCTTTCAAAAGATAATATTATCTATGAAGCTTCTAAATATAATTTTAAAATACATAATTAGTCTCAGTTGTAGAAAAATTTTAAAGTACAAATTCAAAATTAATTAAATATATAATCATAATCAACCATTTTAATCTTGCTAAGACTATAGACTTAATTTGGGTAATATACGAAAATGACTTAAAGTCAATTGTCTAAAAGAGACATGACAAAAGTTAAGTGGGTAGAATTTGGTATTATGTAGAATACAAAATAAATATTCAAAGTCAATTGCCCTGCTTGCAAGTTATGTTGATAGGTTGGTATGGAAAACAAAATTATTAAAAAGACTTGGAAACTTGAAGAGCATCAAAATCTTAGAAGACTTCTGCTTCCATACACATTTTATTTCAAAAGATGAATAATAATGATGATATTAAAAAAACTTATTAGATATAAATATAGTAGAAATTTTAAAGTCTTGACACAATGTTTTTGGTTATTTTATAATCAGATAAAATTACACAGAAATTTCTCTCAACATTTCAAAAAGACAAAGATAGCATGAAGGCCTGTTATAATAATAAGAAAAGCAAAAAAAATTTACTTTGAGATCTTTTTTTTTTTCTCCCTCTAAATTATTGACAATTGCGACCCCTATTTGTCACTCTTACTTTCATTACATGTGCCGTGCTTAAAAAGTAACCCTGCTGTATTATTAAATTGACTAATTCTTTATTCCAAAAGTGTCTTTAGCTCATTTTTTGTTATTTATTTTTTTTCTTTTCTTTTTTATGTTAAATACAAATTGGATAAATTTTACTCATTTATCTAAATATACTTAACCCTTATTAATTTAAAATTAGGTGAAATGCTTTCTTTACATTATGTTAAAAGAAAAGTGAGTGACCAAAAAAGTGATAAGAATAAAAGAGGCAGGCTTGTGTTCATGAAATTTCAAATAAAAGATAACTAGGTGTGTGTAGCCCAAATTTTAGGTAAGATTATAAAAATTAGCTTTATAATAATTTCTCTAATTTCCAAATTTAAATAGTTATTAAGTTTTTTTTGTTAAAATAAATAAATAATGTCATAAAACTTTAACAACAAATTAGATTTTGAAAAAAAATTCTTAATTTTATTTTATTTAGTAAAATTTATGGATTTAGTAAAGTATTAGTATCTATATTTTATAACGTTTATCATTTTTTTAATAAAACATATAATTTATCTATTTCTTATTAACTCATTGTTAACAAAATTTATTATCCATTAGAAAACTTATTATTTATTTAGAATAATTTCTATAAAAGGTAAAAAATTACAAAAGAAGAGTGACGCATGTACAAAGATGAATCCTAACTTGTAAAATAAATAAAAGAAAAGAAAAAAAAGGAGCAAACTTATAATATAAAATGTATATTCATTAATTATTTTTAAAAAGGGATTTTAAATGATTACGTTTTCTCTAAAAATAAAAACGGTATTTTAATAAACTTGAAATAATGATATGTACATTAGTAAAGATTCAAAGGTTAGGGTTTTTCTTTGGGTCCATCATCCATGCTTGACTTCTGGTGGGAATGATATATAAGTCAATGCCTGCAGGTTTGTTTCGAAATAAAAAACTGCACTTGCAATTAATTCTACAGTAAACTTGCTGCTTTTTGTTGGAAGATGAGTGGATTGATTGTCTTTTCTCTGCTTTTGATCTGTTTCATAGCCTGCTGGAGGGTGGGTGATCATGCTGAAGTTGGGTGCATAGAGAGGGAGAGGGAAGCTCTCCTTCACTTCAAACAAGGTGTTGTCTATGACTACTATGGAGTGCTTTCTTCATGGGGGAATGGAGAAGAAAAGAAAGATTGCTGCAGATGGAGAGGAGTGGAGTGTAACAACCAGACGGGTCATGTCATCATGCTTGATCTTTCTCACTACTATTTGGAAGGTAAGATAGGTCCTTCATTGGGAGAGTTGCAGCATTTGAAGCATTTGAACCTCAGCAACAATGATTTCATAGGTAATTAATTATGTACGTATATACCTTGTGAAATTTCATCAGTTTGTGCGAGTAGAATATAATTCTCTCTTCAAATATTTCCCAATTTTACAGGAATTCTTCCCCCCCAACTTGGAAATCTTTCCAACTTGCAATCCCTTGATCTCGGCCATAATTACCAGCAGACGACCCGTGACAACCTTGATTGGCTTTCTGGCCTTCCTTTGTTAAGGCAGCTTGACTTGAGTGGGGTTAATCTTAGTAAAGCAATCCATTGGTCACAAGCAATCAATAAAATGCCTTTTCTAACTGAGTTACACTTGAGCTATACTCAGCTTCCCACAATATCTATTTCCCACAATAATTCTTCTAAATCTCTTGTTGTGCTTGATCTCTCTGAGAATGGTCTCACTTCTTCTTCAATATACCCATGGTTGTTCAACTTATTCAGTACCAGTAGCCTTGTTCATCTTGACTCCCTGTATAATCAATCTAAATGGTTCAATTCCGAATGCTTTTGGAAACATGATCACTTTATTATCTTGATCTCTCTTGGAATGGTCTCTAATTTCAATATACCCATGGTTGTTCAACTTATTCAGTACCAGTAGCCTTGTTCATCTTGACCTCATGAATAATAATCTAAATGGTTCAATTCCTGATGCTTTGGGGAACATGACTACTCTTGCATATCTTGATCTCTCTGGGAATGGTCTCACTTCTTCTTCAATATACCCATGGTTGTTCAACTTATTCAGTACCAGTAGCCTTGTTCATCTTGACCTCTCGTATAACCATCTAAATGGTTCAATTCCGAATGCTTTTGGAAACATGACTACTCTTGCATATCTTGATCTCTCTTTGAATGGTCTCACTTCTTCTTCAATATACCCATGGTTGTTCAACTTATTCAGTACCAGTAGCCTTGTTCATATCTTGACCTCTCGTATAATAATCTAAATTTGGTCAATTCCGAATGCTTTGAAACACGATACTAAGACATCTTCGATCTCTCTTCTCGAATTGGTCTCCACTTCTTCTTCAATATACCCACGGTTGTTCAACTTATTCAGTGCCCGCAGTTCTTGCTCATCTTGACCTCTCGTATAATAATCTAAATGGTTCAATTCCGAATGCTTTTGGAAACATGACTACTCTTGCATATCTTGATCTCTCTTCGAATGGTCTCACTTCAATATTCCCATGGTTGTTCAACTTATTCAAGACTTCAAAAAGAGCCTTGTTCATCTCTGACCTCGTATAATAATCTAAATGGTTCAATTCGAATGCTTTTGGAAACATGACTACTCGTATATCTTGATCTCTTTGAATGAATCAAGGTGAGATTCCCAAGTTCTTTAATAATATCACCGCTTGTTGAGCGGATCTTCAAACCACTTATGGTTCAACCGACGCTTTTGCAAACATGGTTTCTCTTGAATATCTTAAACTCTTCAATCAACTCAAGGTGAGATGCCGAAATCCTTGAGAGATTTATGTAATTTACTGAGATTAATATTGTCTTATAACAATCTTTGACGGACTACTAGAAAAGATTTTCAAAGATGCTCTAATAACACATTAGAGGCTTTAGATTTATCTCATAATCTGGTTCAAAGGGACGCTATTTCCTAATCTTCTCGATTTTCACAAATTTGAGTGAGTTATATCTTGATTCAATCAACTAAATGGAACTTTACCCGAGAGTATTGACAACTACGTCAATTGAACCCTGACATCTGCTCAAATTCGCGGCATGGTATGGTGTCGGAAAATCACCTTTTGGTCTCTCCCATTTGCTTTACTCGACTTATCTTTCAACCCTTACATTCAACATAAGCCTTGACCAAGTTCCCCTATTCCAAGCCTCTTATATAAAGTTGGCCTCTTTGCAAGAGGGCCCACGTTTCTCATTGGCTTCACACTCGAAAGATTTGAAATGTACTTGATATCTCCGTCTCACCCCAAAGCCATTCCCAATTGGTTTTTGGGATTCCATCCAGATTTAATGGTTAAATATTTCCAACAATCACATTTCAGGCACTTTGCCCAATTTAATTACATACCCGCTTGAATCGGGAATTTTGATTTGAGTTCAAACTTCTTGGAAGGTTCCATACCACAATCTGTTTTCAATGCTCAATGGTTGGATCTCTCCAGCAACATGTTTTCAGGCTCTATTTCTTTATCATGTGGGATTAGCAACCAACCTTATTACGGTTTGTCCCATCTTGATCTCTCAAGTAATAGATTGTCAGGAGAACTACCCCAATGTTGGAAGCAGTGGGAATATTTAATTGTTCTCAATTTAGCAAATAATAATTTTTCTGGGAAAATAAAAAAATCAATCGGCTTGTTACATCTTATGCAAACATTGCATTTACGTAACAATAATTTAACTGGAGCATTGCCTTCATCCTTAAAGAATTGCAGAGATTTGCATCTCGTAGATTTGGGAAAAAACAAATTGTCAGGAAGAATACCTTCATGGATAGGAGATAGCTTGTCACATTTGATTGTGCTCAATCTGAGATCTAATAGATTCAATAGAAGCATACCTTTAAATCTTTGTCAACTAAAAAAGATTCAAATGTTGACCTCTCAGTAACACCCATCGTAGAAGGATACCAAAATGTCTCAAAAATTTAACTGCCATGGCTCAGAAGGGAAGTCCGATCATTGCCTATGACGAAATAGTTTACAATTCCAAAAGATACAACTTTCCTATGTTGATTATACATTGGTTCAATGGAAAGGAAAGGAATTAGAGTATAGAAAATCCCAAGGCCACTTCAAGCAACCAATTAATTGGAGAAATTCCTGTAGAAGTAACCAATTTGGTTGAATTGGTGTCGTTGAACTTATCAAGAAATAATTTGATTGGACCAATACCTAATGCAATTGGTCAATTGAAATCATTGGATTTTCTTGATTTGTCTCAAAACCAGCTTAGTGGTGGAATTCCAAATAGTCTTGCTCAAATAGCTGGTCTAAGTGTTTTAGACTTATCAAATAACACCTTATCAGGTAAAATTCCATCTGGCACTCAGTTACAAAGCTTTAATGTTTCCACATATGAGGGAAATCTTGGACTTTGTGGGCCACCTCTTTCAAAAAGATGTCTAGAAGATGAAGATAAATCTAGGGAATTCTTCTTCACTGGTCTTAGTAGTAAAAACGATGACATTCAAGATGGTGCAAATAATATATGGTTTTATGGAAATATTGTTCTTGGATTCATCATTGGATTTTGGGAGTTTAGGCACTTTTTACTACTTCATAGTTCATGGAGATATGCCTATTTCAAGTTCTTGAACAAGATAAAAGACCGATTGTACGTATGAACAACAATAAGTATGAATAGACTACGGCGAGCTTTCCAAAGTTAAATGGTAAGACTTGTCAAAATTTCTTTGGTTTTTTGAATATAATGTATTACCTTAGTAGTCACTTTCTATTATTGCTTAAATCCTTTTTTTATTAATTAACTTACCTTCCATGATATATGCTGATAAATAAGAATTTTCAATAGAAATATTATATTTTGTTTAATTGAAGCCGCATTTAACTACTAAGGAAGCCTAGAATGTTTCAATGTACCAACATAATAACTAATTGTTTATAAGATTGATGTTATGGCTTGAGAATCATAATTGAGAAACAATACTATGACTATTTTTTCTATCTTTCTTTTGCTTACAATTTTGCCTCTTATTGAAGCACAAAGATTTAATTATCTTTAAGAATAACTGAGGTTTAATTATACAAAGCATACTAAGTATTTTATATTAATCAAGAAAAGTAACTCTGCAGGTGTTGAATGAACTTTTTCTTTTTCCTTTTTTTTGGTCATATTGATGAATATTATTTGATTTTGTGCTGCAGAACTTCAATTCAGCAGAATCTCAAGGATCAGAAGGTGATGAATGCTTGAGAGTAATGGGTTTATTCAGTATGGGGCAGCTTGAATGTAAGAGCTTCTGTGTTTACTGAACGTCTTCTTATAAATAACTTTGGCACCATATTTCATAGTCAGTGGCTTAGGTTTCTTATGTTATGCTTTTTTTAAAGCCTTTTGAACATGTTATTTTCGCTATATCATATGTAAGACTTAATATTTTGGTTCTTCCTAATGGATTTAGTTTTTTTTTGTCGGTTTTTTTTTTTTTTTAATTCTCCCTTCATAGAATCAAATATATAAGAAAAAGATATCAAGTCCTTTGGGGTTGAATACCAGAAATTGACTCATTCGAGAAACTTATTTGCTTTTGCTTAGAAACAAAATTTCTTTTTCCATTGATGCTATGTTATAATAGCATTAGCAACATAAGCCATAGTGTGAAATGGGATGGTGAGACTAAGCACAAAAACAGAACACTATGTTTTTTCTGGCGCCGAAGCATTGAAGCTACTGTAATAAAGAGAGAAGCTGGGCAAAGTATAACAAAGTTTAAAAGGGTTTTGATGTCCAATTGTGAAGCAAACTGTAGATTGCTGTAAAGTAGCTTTGGCCTTCAGAACCGGTAAGTACAACATAGATTTTATCCTGAACTGATCTTACCTGGGATCAGAAATCCCATATGAAGAGCGGATCTAATTTTATTAGTGTCTATAATTGATTTTTTTTCTGTGTAATCTATGTGGAGCAACTACACATAATTAATACTGACTCCTCAGAATTAGTGTCAGTTTTTTATCAAACTGATCTGTTGACTCAAATGGTTCATTGGCGAAAATCGAGTTATTTTTCCTGATTCATGGAGATCCACAATCAAGATCAGTGTTCAAGCAATCATGCAAGTGTAACATTGCTTCGGCAAGGTAACTTCGGTGTTAAATGCTGGTTAGGATTCTTTATTATATATACTTTGATCGCATGTAAATGTGTAAGTGTCTAGGTGGGCTTTATACTTCCTAAATGCATGCATGTGTTAAATGCTACTACTAAAAACAGAGCACTCTGTTATTCTGGTGCCCAACATACGGACATTTTCATTTCCATCTGTGTCAAATTGCTTGAGGTGCTTCATATGATATTTGATAAAGGTTTCTTTGAGTTTAATTTTATGTAAAGGTTTCTAAGGTGAATGAGCCATGTGTTTCCTTTTTGGGGTAACCTTATTCAGCTTTATGGTTTTTAGACATAAGGTGTATGTTTTGATAGTGCTTATACAGATGTCTCACCTTGCTCTTGAACTCTTTTTGGTCCTGAGATACCCATGACGTTTACTTCTGTAGTCACCGGCTGTCCATCCTGTTAACAACGGTTTTAATGGACGTTTGTCTATCCGTGACATTTTCTAATGAAGAAGAGTACTCGCCGAGCACGGGAAGTAAACGCTCTGTGATCTTGGGACAAAGTTTAGTGGACAGCTTTACATACGCTCCCAAAAAATACACGTGGGGCATTTGTACGCCTCATCCCCTGATTCTTAGGGGCAAGAAGGAGAATCACATATTATTGCGAGAAGAGGTATTAGAACAAAAATCGGGGCGAAAACTGATGAAAGCCTGGATTATTTAAACTTCTATTGTGAGAATCCCTACTTTTTGGAATGTATGTACTATTCTTATCTCATTAATTTGATTAGAATGTTTTTCAGCTAATATCTCTTAATTATATATGAAATTTCAAAAAATAAAACATTAAATATTATATGGAAGAATTCATGTGATCATGCTTGATCTTCATATTCTTCTTAAATGAAATAGGCAATTTCATGTTTGAGAGCTGGGTATAGGTAATTTCATTGGCAGAGTTGCAGCACTTGAAGCATTTGAATCTCAGGGGCGATTACTTTGAATGTAATTAATCATATAAATACATACATACATACATACTTTATGATATTAAATTCAATCAGTTGGTTTGTCTCAGCAGAATTTCACAATATAATTCTCTCTTTTAATTTACAGAAGTATTTCCACTCAACTCGAAATCTATCCAACCCCCAGATCCCTTGATCTCGCCGGCAATTTTTGATGGTAATTATATGCGTATATGTACCAAGTTAAAATTCATTAGTTTGTCTCAGATATAATTCTGTGTTTCCCCCCAATTTTACAAGCACTCTTCCCAATCTAACTTGGAAATCTTTCCAACTGTAATCCATTACCCAGTGGCAGTTGTTTTGAAGGTAATTATGTCCATGTATACATTATGAAATTCAATTCATGATCAGTTTGTGTCAGTAGAAGATAATTCTCTATTTAATATCCCAATTTTACAAGAGTTCTTATCACTCAACTTGGAAATCTTTCCAACTTGCGGTCCCTTGATCTCAGTGAATATTTATGTGACATGTGAAACCTTTGCATTTTACAGGAATGCTGGTAATATAATCGCTGCTTGGATTCTCTTTCATTGTGGTAAATGATATTTTATGACTGAAGAAATATTGCATGGAAGAATTCATACATAATTAAAACAACCTGCATTTTTCATTGTGGCGCCTAAACCTCTGAACTTTGATTTGTAGGGATGGACACACTTCTCCTATCCAATGTGCTGGAAGTTGAATTAAGATGATAAGCTGCTTTCAAACATGACAATTCGTAAGATAAAATTATGGCCTTTAGCAAAGGAAAAACATATGGAGATGCACCCGGCCAAGAATAGAGATATATCACCGCAAAATCAACAAGTGATCAATGAATGTTGCTTTCAAATTTCTTATTGTCTTGAAATTTATATAATCTTATTACTCTTTATTGAATGCTCTTTTAAATGTTAGAAGATTAAGTTTGGCCAATTGAATCATATTTATAAAATTGATATGCATTTAAGGTCATATTTCATCATCTCGATGCAAACCTTGTCTTGTGCCCGGAGCCTAAGCTATAGGAGACTTTTGTGCCTAATTGTAACTCTTGCGCTTTTAAACCATAATAGTACCATCATCTGGTCAATGGTGGAATACAATGTCACGACTGCATTGAAATTCTTGACCGCATTGAAAAATAGGAAATCTTTATTATCTATTCTAAAGCATTATAACCAATATAGGGCATCATGATGATGAACCAAGACAAACTTGCCCCTAAATTTTTGTAGTTATGAAAGCACTCAAAGAAAGCAATATTTTGTGTAAGGATCTAGACCCAACTAATTCCATCATTCTGATCAGTGATCTTGCAGATTTGGTGGAAATGATATATGCAGTTGTACAGCTTATGGAGAATCTTCAGGCTCGTGGCACATTAAGGGTATGTTATGTTTTATTTTGTGGGCTAATCTTGAGTGGAGAATCTGTTATTTTTGCTGATAAAAGTGGGCTGAGTGCATAATGACCGTCCTGTTCTTTTTGTTTTTTAATCCAAAGTGCTTCCTGCTGTATAAATGACTATATATTCATGAACTCAAAGTTAATGGTATTCTAGTAAAATGATCATTGATTTCCTTTAGTAATTTTACTTGTTAAACATAATGTCAGGCAATGCATATGCCTTTACCTGTACTGGAGTCTCTGCAATTAAACATCTGTATGCACTGGGCTTTTTGCTTAGATATCTCTGATGGAGCCTGCTGCTGTTCCTATATCCCACCTACATACTTTGCAATTGAGACTATCTACACCTGGAGCAGAATTTCCAGTTCTGCTCACCCTTGTGGGGGAGTATTGATAGGGGGTCTCACTTTTAACTCCTCTTCTGAGATCTTGTACAGCCCCTGAATAAGGTCTCCAAATGGCTTGCGCTTGGCCTCTAGTAGGCCAGCAAATTCTTGGGGTCTGCCCACCCTTATAGAAAGAATACTTCTGAAGCAGTTCTGGTGTTTCTCCTCTTCTTCTCTCTCTCTCTCTCTCTCTCTCTCTCTCTCTCACACACACACACTTACTTGAGGTTCCCTAGTTATCTGTTCAACAACGTGGGACCCAAACAGGGGTGGAACCCACATCCCAAATAGATGTGCACCATCCTCTCAGTCAAAGCACATGTACATATACATTTTTATTATTTATGGTCTTCAGATTCTTTGTTGCTAATGTCCCTTTTATCTGGCGATTTTTATTCTTGAAAGGCAAATACACATTGTTTCTTAGCTTGCTTAAGTGCCTTTTTTGTTCTTCTGAATGACTCGGGGATCTTTGGAAGGTTGTAATTTATATCAAGTTTCCTGTTTTTTACCGTAGTTTCTCTTGAAAAAGCTGGTCCCCATGCTTGGAGAAAGGAGGGTTGCGGTAGGTGGATGACTATGTAAAATATAGCCACTTTTTATGAACAATCCTTAATAATTTGAGCTGGTATTTTGCTTGAGTTAATCTAAAATCGTAGAATGCATTTGCTATATCTCTAAGAAGTTGGAATGTCAACGTAGGAAATGTTTTCATTATGAGGATCTGCATTGATTTCTTGTAAATTATTTTGTGATTAGGTTTCTAGAAAATCAAGAAAAGGGAGAAAGAAGAAAACATTTAGTGACAAGAAGGAAAAAGAAGAACATGGAGATCATTCTGTGATTCAGAATGAAATTGGTGTCTCCAGTTGTGGACAATCTGCAGATCTGAACATGTCACAGAAAGAAATATTAGAAAATTCAATTCCTGATGGGAGAGAAGAAGGCTTCATACAGATTGATGAGCCTGAAAATACCTATGTGCTTGGGTTGAAGAAGCCTTGAAGGCAGTCTGCTACATATGGATGTCCAAAAGGCCAAACATCCCACATGATCTTCACTATGGAACTGATAGATTCTTCAGGTGAGTTGAGTACATCTGCGCTTGATGAAGTTGATTTTAAGTTGTCTACCTCGGTTTCTTACTTCTTCAAATAAATCCTCATGTTATACAAAAAAATCTCTTATGCTTGGTTGCTTTCTAAGCTCTATACCTCTAGGCTTGGAGCTCTGTGATGTTATACAAATAGTGAGTGCTTAATTAATTTCCCCAGTAGCATACACATGCCTTAAATTTTATTTCCTTCTGCATAATTGATGCTGACTAGTGTGCTTTTGGAACAATTGATGCTAGTGTCCTCTTTTTCTTTTTCAAATGAAATTGGTTTTGTTTGCTTGTAGGTTTAAAGGCCAAAAAAGGTGTGCCCACATTATTGCAAGTTCTCCGGTTGGTGATGAGATGCGCATAGCCGCCCAAGTTTCTGCAGAACTTAAGCAACTTGGCTTACGGTTCATCGACAGAAAATAAATGAAGGCAAATATGCATTTGAGAGATGAGGATCTTAATGACTCGATATGGCAAAAGTGCAGGATTCTGATGATGAAACATTGCTGTCACTAATGAAAAGGTGGAATAATTTTTTTTAATTATGTTATGATTTTTCTAATTGCTTGTTTATACACAATTTTGGTCAAGCATACTTGTATTTCTATGGTTGTACACTAGTTAAGTTGAGATTTTTATGGCAAAGTTAATTGCTACACTTTGATGATAAACTCATAAATTCATAGTAGTATGACTTAATCCAGCTGATATGTTTTTTGACTATATGTAACCTAGTGGTCATTAATTATCACAGATTGGCAACAATATTGTTGACGCAGATAATGAATATATATGTTAGCTTTTCTTTCTACGCGGCTGCCAATAACAATTGTAACAATGTACCAACAATAATAATAACAATGTCACCAATACCACAACAACAACAACAACAACAACAACAACAACAACAACAACAACAACAACAACAACAACAACAATTAACTTGATGTTTGCACTTAACTGGTCTATACACGGTCATCCTTTGTGCTTATGTATGGTTTCTGTTCCTAGGTTCTAATGAGTGCATTGATTGCTGCTTTTTTCTTTTCTATTTTTTTGTTCTTCCCTCTAGTCTATCTTCTCCAATTCTGTTCTCCTTCCTTCTGAAATATTTTAATCTTGATTTCCCTTCATTCTTGTGCCTTCAGGCACAATAAATCTCCTGGATGCCTGCATTTGGGCAACAATATGCGTCAATCGAACTGCATCCCAGAATTATCTCTGTGTACCTGTTAGATCTATCCTTTGTCCATTCATAAATTCAAATAGGAATTAAGAATAAAATTGATAATACTATCAAAGACTTTCTAGGTTGAGTGATAAGAGGAAAGGATATCCGAGTAGAGTTCAATATTTGACAAAGGTTTTGATGAAGTTATGTAAATATTTCTTCTCATTGTTGATAGATTTTCTAATGTGAATGAGCCATGTGTTTATTTTTTTTGGATAAGCTTATTCAGCTTTTTGATTTTTAGGGGCAAGAAGGACAATCACTCTGACATTGTGAAGAGGTATTAGAACAGAAGATTTAAGGAACATTATGCAAAGCTCGATGATGAAACCCTAAGCCTCGTTATGAAGCAATTCTCTCTCGCATTCTCTCTCTCTCCAATAGCACAAGAACAAACAATAAAAGTGTTTTTCTTTTCTAATCTGCAAATCTTTTTTCTTCTTTCTAAGATTGAACATTCAATGGAAATTAAATTCTTGCATGTCGGTTTGATGAAAACTTGTTGATGATTTCTGCATGAACTTTAGTTAGCTCAGACCATTACAACTAATGCATTCCCGGCTTTCATAATAGTAACATGATGCAATCCTCTTAGTTATGCATTTGGGTGCATTTCATGGTATCAAAGACCATAAATGATACGGATCATGGATGCATGCAATTTCTTTTTCCTTATGGGTTGGTACTATTCCATCAATCTATTGATATATAATTCGAGTCCCTTAGGGACATTGAAAGTTTTACATGATCATTAACTTCAGGGTCTCATGGGATTATCTACGCACGAAAGTCGCCGACACCCACTTCGCTATCAAAAAAAAGTGGAAATCTATCACATACAGCCTAATATCCTACAACACAATGTACCCATTGGGGAAAATTTTCATCGTTACGTTTTTCCCGTCTTTTTTAGTTGCTTGGCCCTACTTTTTGGAATGTAGTTGATCATCCCTCTGATCATATAGTTGCCAAAGATATCACGAAAAAGTATGGTATTATGCATCTTTCCTCTTAATGCTGGTTATATAATAGTTAATCTTGCAAGGAGGGGTAAAGATATATTTACAGCTGAAGAAATATTATATGGAAGAATTCATAGATAATTAAAACAACAAGCTAGATAAAACCTTAACTAACTTTTATTAAACTCTTATCCTCCGACTTGATAACATTCAAAGCTTTAAATACAAATAAAAATAATTAATTTACCAATTAAATGATCCTAAACCCAGCACATTATCCAATTAATAAAATAATAAAAATAAAATAATACGTAGTGGACTAAAAAAAACTAACAATTTATCTTCCACTGATAACGTGGTCTCTCACCCACTTATTGACTAATTCTCTAATACTGCACCTCATTATCTCCATCACTAAACCTCTGAACTTTGATTCTTAGGGATGGACGCACCCTATCCAATGAGTTGGAAGTTGCAGGAATTGAAGATGATGTTGCTTTCAAAAATGTCAGCTCTGATGACAAATCAGAAGATGAAATTGTGGTCTTTGTAGTGAAAACTAAGTAGAGATGCAATCGTAATTAACAACGGATATCTCCTCGAATCATCAACAAGTGACCGATGAATTACTGACACTGTGGGATGATGATATAGCTTTCTAATGCATTATCAAGAAATTTACAAGGCTGCTGAGGATGATAATTGATTTTGCGGAGGATGATGAGGTTACTTGATGGCGGGATTGGTTAGACTTGTGCTTGTGTAAGTGCTTTACATTTAGATAGAGTTGTGTGAATCCATCAAATGATGAAGTACTTTCAGAGAATTTCACCATGTTTTGTAAATCAAGTACATCTATAAATGGGATCTATTCATTCACAAGGTTCAATGTATCAAAGATCATCTCACCACATGTATTTTCCCCCTCGAAATTTGTACGATGTGATTTATTATTTGGCAAAATTTTAAAATGGATGTAATTATTGCTACACTAATGGTAGTAACGATGATAACTTCTTCATTATTAGATTTTGATGAGTTTGAAGTACTTTACTATGTCATATTTGGTTTACCTTTAATTTTTAATATATATACCAGATGGGAATTAGTGTTATTCTAAGCAGTAAATTTTGAATTTTTTTCTATACTCACAAATGTTCAATTTTTTCTTTATATGTGTCCTAGAACTTCAACTTCATTCCATCTTGGTACTAAAGTAGGTTTTTTAAATTTTATCTTAAATTTACTTTAAATTCTCATCTCTTAATTTGTATGTAAATTTACAGATTGACTGTTAATTAAGGCCAAAATATCATAGTAATTTATCTTCTTTTGTTATTTTTATATATATATATATATATATATATATATATATATATTTTTTTTTTGAGTCAACAACGTGTCCCAACTTCTACGCGTGACTCGACTAATCCTCACACCATAATACCCAACAACCATACACCGCAAAGCATTTGGGCCGAAATTCAAAGAGCGACCCAAGTGACTCGAACCTAATTCAAATTTCGAGAGTTATAGAATTAATTCCATCCGAAATACATTCTGGTTTTTGTTACTCTATATCAATCATAATAAATAATAAATATGGCTATACAAAGGTCAAATTTTATTTAATTTATATAATAGATCATTGATAGAAACAGGTAAGGAATTTTTTTTGTATATATAAATTCAAAGTAATTTTCTCTAACTTACATCATTGCGTGCACCAATATATATTTATGCAAGCTAAAAGCAACATCTTAAGATAGTTCAATATGTTGAATAACTTAACTCTAACAAACATTATGTTATAATTTTTTGGAGTCTATATTTATACGACTTGACTCATCAATAAAAAAATAAAAAAAAATTATGCGACTTGACTCTCCATTAGATATTTATACAAGCTGACATAATTCCATTAGATATTTATACAAGTTGAAAGAAAATTCTCTATATAAAATTAAATATGAGTCCAGTATGTTGTGTGGATAAAAACTTATTAATAAGACTTGAAAACTTGAAGCGCATTAAAATGTTAGAAGACTTCTACTTCCATACACATTTTATTTCAAAAGATGAATAATAATGATGATATTAAAAAAAACTTATCAGATATAAATATAGTAAAAATTTTAAAAAGCCTTGGCATAATGTTTTTGGTTATTATTATAATTAAATGAAATAGTAGTAGTAGTCCCTCCTACCTAACTCATGTGGTAAAACACTCAACATTTAAGCATCTTAGGGATTTCGAGTTCGAGTACCAATGAGGATAATTTATTACATTATAATTACAGTATTTAGGTGTAAAAAAAAATGAAATAGTAATATTAATAGTAGCAAGTGAAAAATTTTACTTTGAGATATTTTCTTTTTCCCCCTCTAAATTATTGACAATTGCAACCCCTATTTGTCACTCTTACCTTTCATTACATGTGCCTAGTTTGAAAAAGTAATCCCATGTATTCTACTATTCTTAAATTGACTAATTCTTTATTCCAAAAGTGCCCTTTTTACTCATTGTTTGTTATTTTATTTTCTTTTTTTCTTTTCTTCTTTATGTTAGATTAATAAATTGATAAATTTTACCATTTATCTAAATATACTTAACCCTTATTTGTTTAAAATTAGGTGGAATGCTTTCTTTATATTATGTTAAAAGAAAAGCGAATGACAAGAAAAATGATAAGAATAAAAGAGGTGCATGTTCATGAAATTTCAAATAAAAGATAATTAGGTCTGAGTAGCTCAAAATTTTAGGTAAGATTATAAAATTGGCTTTCTAATAATTTCTCTAATTTTAAATTTTAAATGGGTATTAAGTTTTTTTTGTTAAAAATAAATAATAATGTTTTAAAAACTTTAACAACAAATTACAGTTTGAAAAAAATTCTCTTATTTTATTTTATTTAGTAAAAGTTATGGATTTAGTAAAGTATTAGAATCTATATTTTATAACTTTTATCATTTTTAATAAAATATACAATTTATCTATTTCTTATTAACTCATTGTTAACACAATTTATTATTATTGTACACCCCCACATGTCTAAACTATCAACAATCGTCCAATTAGCTTCGCTTTGCATTTAATGTCTCCATTTACATCATAAGTAAATAATAAGTATAGAAGAACCAAACAGTCAAGCAGACTACCTTTCACTAATTTGATCCTAACTCTTTATTGGAAAGTCCAAATGACGTGACTGTTATTTCGCTTAACCTAACTCAGATAATTAATAAAATGGGTCACACATACTAGAAATACCTGAGTCAAATCAGTTTATTCTCCGAAGTTGACCAAAAATTTGTACCGTGGGGTGCCTTGGGTAGTAATGTTAATGTTTCGAGTGTAAATTTATTTATTTATTACTTTATTATTAATTTTTTAGTTTCAAAATAAATCATAAAAATAAATGTTTTTAGGTTAAAATAACATTAAAAATGAACTGAACGTCGAAAAACGTTATTAGGGGTAGTCATATAGATCAAATCGAGAGTGTAAATGGCAAAACCGTAATATCGAAGAAAACCAAAACAGCCCATGAACAGTAAAAATCGGGGCTGCTGTGTTTAAAACCCATTTTTACTCCATTTTCCCTCATTTCTTTCACTCCACTCCCACCCCACACCCCTTGGAACCCTAGAAATCATTAGGAAGGAAGAAAGGAAGGGCAAACCAAGAAATTTAAGGGTAAATTCGAGATCAAAGTTCAAGATCTTCATACAAATCCTATGATTTAAGGTGTAGGGTTTTCTCATTCACTTACATTGAAGCTAGGGTATTTATATATGTATGTTTTAGGCTATCAATGTCGTATATTTATGATAGGAAATCATTCTCTCTTAGTCTTTTTGCAAATATTACATGTTTAAACAAAGTTAGGGTTGAATACCTATGAAATCCCTTTTCTGGTTTTAAAAACCCTAGTATTTGATAATGATGGATTTTCTTCTTGAATGTGTTTTTTTTTTATTGATTTCTAAATCATAGTAATTTGTGTTGAGTAGTAAAATAAGGTGGTTACGATATCTTGTATTTTACTAATTGTTTATTGAAATTGCTTCATAAGGGATTTGTGGATTTTTGGAAGAATGGCTTGTAAATTGAGGATCATTGGTTATGGGTGGTGAGTATTGGTAGGATATGTTCTTGTATCATTGTTGGAATGAACATTGGTGAGAAGTTTCTTGTAAGGATGCTTGGGAAACACGACTATAATGGGTGAGAGGTTCCTTGTAAGGATGCTCAATTCCTTCTCAAGAGGTTCCTGCAAGGGGATGTTTGGAAAAATACTACCGGATGAAAGTGAGAGGTTCCTTGTAAGGATAAAGCACTTTCTCAAGAGGTTTCTTGTAAGGATGCTTGAGAAACAAAGATAACATGGAGGGGGTGGAGATTACTTTTAAGTATGCTATCGGCCAAAGAGAACCTTGAGGGGGTGGAGGTTACCGTTAAGTATGCCACCTGCCTAAAAGATTTGTTGGGAATTGTTTATGGTGAAATCGATTATTATTTCTTTTTACGCAGTGCTCGTTTACTCATTTAGTTACTGTTTTTACATAAACCTGAGATCTGTTTGAAATGTCATCATGGCGTCAAATTGTGTATCTAAGTTATGTTAAAAGAAAATGAGACCGACCGCTTTCCATATTTTTCTAAACTCTTGTCTGAAGCTCGGGAGGATTTCTCCTACAGCTCGTGGCTTACTCCCCTACATATGACCCTTTTTAGATTTTACCCTTGAGGAGGCTGCGGGAGTTGAGGAACCCGTGCACTGGGAGGCTCTACCCGAAGGGAATCTGAATCCCAAGGTCCATCAGGTGAAGGAACTCATCTGAGACCATAGTAGTGAGGGAGAAGGCCAAATCCTGGCTTATTTTCTGGTGCTGTAATTTTCTGGATAGAATATCCAGTTTTGTATATGTACAGGTAAAGTTTTGTAATAACTTTTTTTTTTTTTTTTTGGATCTATTCCTTAAGGTTTTGGAAAGTTTCCCAGATTTAGTACTGCTTGCATAGTAGAGAGAGAGAGAGAGAGAGAGAGAGAGAGAGAGAGAGAGGCATCAATAGTGAATTTATTACATTTAAGAGAGAGCAGGAGGTGTAGGAAAGGCCTAAAACAAAGCACGCATGTTCAGTCGCACATGGGTTTCCGGTCGTGGACCGAAGTTTTCGATCTCGTGTCGCCACATAGTCTGGGCTGTGTTTAAGCATGGAAACTATCGCAAGATGGTTCTCTCGTAAGGCGACAGGTCCCGCACGCAACGACAGAGGGTGTCGGCTGTGCCTGGTCTTAGTCAGATCTTTAGGGAACGCGATGTAACCTTCATTTTCGCTGACAGAATCACAAGACTGGCAGTTTCTAGTCGCGACATATGTTTTTATGCCACGACAGGATTTTTCCTCATCGCAACAGAAACTGGCCAAGGAAGGAGATTCTATGTCGCAACAGGGCATGCATTGTCGCGACAGAAAGAGCTATTGGTTAGGCGATTCCATGTTGCGACAAAGCATGGAGGCAGCAGAGGGTTTAGTGTTGCGACATGACTTTCCGTGTCGCGACAGAGGTTGTCTTATCGAGGATTTCTTATCAGCGACATAGGGCTTCTGTCGCGATACGTAATCCAAGTGGAAAGAAAAGCCTCATGTCGCAACAGAGTTCTTCTGTGTCACGATAGAGGGCAAAGGCAACAAAGAACTTTATGTCGCAACAGAATTTTTCCGTGTCACAACAAAAAGATGTGTAGGTTGTGGAAACTAGGTCGCGACATGAAAAATTTTAGGCTAATGCGGACAAAGTTCATCATGGTAAGAAGATTCATGTCAAGACGGAAAGCCCACGGTGTCGCTGACAGAAATGCATAAAGGCGCGACAAAGAGGTAGATGGAAAATACGTAAACAGCAACAGATTGTATATGGAAAGGAAGGACTCAACTGGAGCCATGACACCAGACAAAGAGGTGCATATTTTAAGGCTTCGTTTGGAACCTGGAAAATACTAGAGAAAGAAAAACAATACTAAGGAAAATGATTTTCTCATGTTTGGTTTCACCATGGAAAATATAGAAAAAAAAACAATCAAATATAATCAAAATTTTAAATATTTTTAAATTTCTTAGTCCTTGTATAATAGAGATATACAAATCAAATAAATTTGAATAAACATATAGAATTAATTTCTTTCCTTGGTAATTTTCGGGTTCCAAACGGAGCCTAAGAGATTTCCAGGTTGAACATGATGACCAAGTAGCTACATCAAGAACAGGCATATCTAGTTTTTGGTAATTATCAACCCACTGGTGAGAAGATTGGTGCAACTCAATTACTGTCTTATAAAGTGGACACCAATGAATAGACTTTTGAGAATTTACCTGCAACAAGGTCAAGGTGACGGTAAATGTTTCTTCAGCATCATCTGAGAACTGCATGTATATGGGACATACCCCTTGGTACAAGGCTAGTCTCTGCTGTACTCTCTCCCTGCATGCCCATTAAAGTAGGTAAATGATATCAGTTGATTTACCGAATTTTTATACTTGGTTTACAGGAGACTGCAACTTGCATTACCTTATCTAAGCAAATAAAACTGGAACAATCCATTTTTCTATCAGAGTCAAAATTATAAATGTCCAGAAGTTAATACTACAGTAAACTGAAGGAGTGCTTATGATTATGGTCAATATAGCCTAACAATGAAATTGATTCTTTCAAATTATGAGGTATAGGAAAGAATAATAGACGTACCTATTTGTGAAAGCAAATATAGTGCCAGAGGGTCGATAATGGCTCAAAAGGATAGCCATGAAACCAGTTCTAGTGAAAACAACTATCGAGGTACCAAGAGTGTTGGACATCATGGTTGCGTGGAAAGCAAACATTTCGCTCATATGGTTCTACAGAGAAAGGAAGATTATGGTAAGTATTCATCATTCAGAGTCAAAAAAAGGAGTACAAATTTAAATCTTAAAAAAAAAAGGTACATTACAAAAACAAGGTCAATGCAGCATTAAAATAAATATAAAGGAATATGATAAACGACCTTGAGCCTGGACTAAGGTTAGGGTGGTATAGGGCTACCAAATCACCAAGGTTGCTTCAGTTCTTAATGAGATCAGTGTGTATTAACTTTCAAGTACAGCTTTTAAGGGAAACCTGCAAGGAAGTCGAACCAGTTCATTTAATTGCGTTAAGCCATGATTATTCATATCAATAAGCCAAATAATTAGAAGCTTTTCTGTTTTCTCGGTAGTTACATCACTAAAATTTTGTGTGGCCTTCCGACAATCTTGGTGTTGCTTAAGACACATTAATCTTAGTATATCTCAACATGCAATCCTAATAGTCAGATCAAATTCTCTGCAAACATTTCCAAGCAATCCAATTCAAAGATTGTTTCCTTGGTATGTCACTCTAAAAGCATTATTAGATTGTATGGGATTCCCTCAGCATAGTACACAAACATATAGAATCTACGGGGGCTTCCAGTACACTGAGCAGAACATTTTTTCCCAATATGAACCAGGGTGCTCCTGTTACCTCCAGCTACATATTTAGGAACTGAAAATTCCAAGAGAAAGAGCTTACTTTCCATGAGCAGTTTCCCCAGAAAGCATAACTGAGTCAGCACCCTCTCGGACAGCAATGGCAATGGGATGGTAAGACTAAGCACAAAAACAGAACACTCTATTTTTTCTAGTACTGAAGCATCGAAGCTACTGTAATTATTAGTGTTGATGACCCGAATTCTTGAGCCAAAAAGATGAAGAAAGAAAAAGCGAGAATCCAAAACAGCGGATTTGTCGGGCGTAAGTAAGCGCACACTTTGTCGCATACAAGCTAGTAAACATACAAGACGCCACCTTCTGACTTGTTGTGACAAGCACTTGCTTGCTGCGTACAAACAACCTCTTTCCTGCTTGCCCCTCTTCTACTGGCCGTATAAAGCACGCGTTATGCTACTTCTCTTACGCCTTATGCTTGTGGGGGCTAGGGTTTTATATTACACATATATATATATATATATATATATATATATATATATATATATATATATATATATATATATATATATATATATATATATATATATATATCAGTGGTTTGTGGGTTTTCGGTATGTGAGATGATGAGATCATTGAAGCTCACTTTTCTTCTCCCTCTTCCTTGTACCATTCCTTGGATATAGTGGATTAATAGCTCCTCTACTCATGGTTTTTCTTCCCGATTTGGGTTTTCCACGTAAATCTTGGTTTTCCGTCTTTTTCGTTCTTGTTTTATCTGCCTTTATTTTCTAACAGTAATAAAGAGAGACTTATAAAGCTAAGCAAAATAGAACAAAATTTAAAATGGTTTTGATGTCCAATTGTGAAGCAAGTCGTAGATTGTCAGAAAGTTTCTATCTTCTAACCTAAGTACAATATAGATTTTATCCTGAGATGATCTTACCTGGGATTGCAAATCCTAAGTTTGTCTATGAAGAGTAGATCTAATTGTATTAGTGTCCATAATTGATTTTTTTTTTCCTGTGTAATCTACGTGGAGCAATTACACCTAAGTTAATGCTGGCTCCTTAGAATTTGGCAACTTCAACTTTAGTAACAACTTATGAATATTTTTTCAGCTTACATCCATTATCCCAAGTTCTAGATCAAACTAATCTATTGAGACAAATAGTTCATGGGCGAGAATCGAGTTAATTTTTGTGATTCATGGAGATCCACAATCAAGAGCAGTGTTCAAACAATCATGCAAGTGGAACATTACCAAGAAGGTGCAACTGTGTTAACGCCGCAACAAGGGATTCTTTATTATATATACTTGACTACATGTAAAAGTGTGAATTGTCTAGGGTGGGTTTTATTTTTAATTGAAATTTTTTCTATTTTGCATAAGAAGTTTTATACTTCATTCAATTTATCATTCTAATTGAGATGATTTGAGATTGAGGTTTGACCAGCTTCTAGAATGTGATCAAAGGTTGTCTTAAAGCATTACCAACCATTCTTGAATGGAATCAAAAGTGGACTAACATTTTAGCTACTCAAGACATCTTGTCAGTAGCAAAGGCAGTGTGGAATCTCGCATGCGCCAAATTTTTTTTCATCTCTCAAAGATCATTTTGTAATCATATGTCATTCTCGTTTCGTTGAATATTATTTCATATCATCTTTGTATCGAGAACTTCACTGGATTAATAGCTTCGATTTATGCTTTTGAGTAACGGGTGTATGTAGTATGAAGTGGGATATGCTAATACTAAAAACAGAGCAATCTGTATTTCTGGTGCCCATCAGATAGACATGTTCATTTCCAACTGCGAGTCAAATTCAGTGAGGTACTTCATATGGTATTTGATAAAGGTTTCTTGAGTTTAATTACTTGTATGTAAAATATTTCTTATCGATATTAATATATTTTCTAAGGTGAATGAGCCATGTGTTTCTTTTCGAGGTGTTTATTCAACTTTATGATTTTGTGGATAAGGGTGCATAAATGCCTGAGGTTTGCATCAAACGATTTCTTGCCCCTAACTTTTTTCAATCCCGAGATTCCCCTAACGTTTACTTACGTAGTCACCCATGCCCATCCCGCTAACGGTGATTTAACGGGCGTGTGTCCATCTATTACATTTTTAAAGGTAGGAGGCATGATTGAGCTATGAAAGTAAACGTTAAGGGTATTTTGAGACTGGAAAAAACTTCAAGGGCAAAGTAGGACATACACACAAAACTCGAGCGCATTTATACACCTTATCCCATGATTTTTAGGGGCAAGAAGGAGAATAGCAGATTATTGTGAGAAGAGGTATTAGAACAGCAGATTGAAGGAAAACTTATGCAAAGGTTGGATGATGAATCCCTAAGCTCCGTTCTGAAGTAATTTCTCTCTCTCTCTCTCTCTCTCTCTCTCTTGTAATCTGCAAATCTTTTTTCCTATTTCTAAAGATTCAACCTTCAATGGAAATTAAATTTGGATATGGATTGATAATTTTTATCTCATTAATTCTTGATTAGAAGTCTTAGCTAATATCTCTCTTGGTATATCTTTTGAATACTGGAAAGCTAGGACACTCTCCAAATTTGGAGGAGAAGCATATGAACACTTCAACTGAGGGATTAGGAATTGATAATCCCTATGGCAATATAGTCGCCCAAGATATCAAGATAAGGTATAGTGTTATGTATCTCACCCTTAATGCTGGTAAACAAATAGTTGTGGCATTTTCTTCTTGTCCCTAGAATGTTAGAAAAATATCTTTTAAAAAATCTTGGAAGTGGTAATGATATATTTACGGCTGATGAAATATTCTATGGAAGAATTCATAGATAATTGAAGCAACCTATTTTTTTCTTTTTGGGGCCTAAACCTATGAACTTTGGTTTGTAGGGAGGGATAGATACACCCTATCCAATGAGTTGGAAGCTCTTGGAACTGAAGATGATGCTGCACATTAGAGTTGTATGAATCACATCAAATGATGCAGCTCTCAGAGAATTGCAATCATGTTTTGTAAATTCTTTTTACCATCTATAATCAAGGTCTATCTCATGTAGCGCCCGCTTCCTGGGTCCGACCTCGACGCGCATCCGACCGAATCTGAGATGCTCTGATACCACTAACTTGTAACGCCCCTAACTTGGCACCCGGTGTCAAGCGAGGGTGTCAATTTTTTTTTTTTCCTGTTTACTATAAACTTATAACCTTTAAGTTTGTTCATTCATATAATGTTAAACACTTAACTTGTACTATATCCTGTAGCAGCGGATTACAAAATATATACAAGCTCCATATATGGAAGTGTTCAACATTTACAATATTTACATTGTTTACAAAAACATAACATATACAAAAATAGACCAAAAGGTCTTCAGTGGGCACCTAGTAGTGTGTTGGCCTTGGTTACCGATGTGGAGGTCCCGACTTCTCAAGCCGCTTCTCCACCTACACCGATGAAACACTGCTAAGCTTATAGCTTAGTGGGAATTAATACATATGGATCTAATTTAATTGGTGGTCATCACACTGTGAGATACCATATATAACTTTAACATTCATTTACATATATACATGTTTATTCATGTTTTGCACATATCATTTATAGATATATTTCTATGTATATCATACTTATTCGTCTTATCATATTTCATTTCTTATCATATTTCATATGCTTTTCGTGTCATCTTACACTTTACTTCTTGTTCTTGTAACTGTATATTATCATCACATAGCAGTGCTATGCTTCTCATATCATGTCATCTTGCGTATACTTGTCATTCTCTTTTATGTTTCATGTCTCTGAGAACATTCTTAGAAGCTGGACACGAAAGAACTGTGATGTATCCTAAGGTACTATCACTCGTAAGGAGATGCTGACTTATCCGTATGACCCAAACTAGGGCCGCTATAATGATCCAAATGGGATCTTATAAGCCACCGACCAAACTGGGCTCGATCTCAGAATCCAGATAGCCGCAACAACCGCATTCCCTATAGTATGCCTATCTATTTAACTACCCGGTCATAAGAAGACAATCAATTTTATTATGTTTTCTTAACAATCTTTTAGGTATTAGAAAAAGATATCTCATATGCATGAAAAACTATTAATATCATGTATACTTATGAGATATCTTGGCTATCAAATAATCTCTTTATAAACATTTAACCTGTACTCAGACTCTTTTTCATATAACACAATTATATGTGTATTCTCTTTAACTTTCATAACACATGTTATCATAATCATATTACTATAATGCATTATTTCATATAACAATACATTTATATAGCCTTTATACAATTTCGCCAAGTAACCGATTCTCGTCTAATTACTAAGGAGGCTCCCAAGTCCATTTCCGACTACATTTGACTTAAACGGGATTGTTAGAAAGAGTGATCTTCTAACTCAATATATCCCTATGTCTTTAAGTTTCTATAGTTCAAACATCAGTGTCATTTGGACTTTTAATTTGGGAGATATGGTCTAAACACCGAATCGCCCCGACAATTTATGAATGTAACTGAATTGTGTTCTATATTTGAAAATTTTCTGGGAATGATAGAGATATAATTTGATCATAATTTCTTCATGAAAAATATTCTCCCAGATGTCTAGTTTGTACAGAAATTTGAATCACCTCATTTGGATGAATATAACTCAAGTTATGATTTAAACAACCGGAATTACTCCAATCTCGGTGGACTCGGCGAGGAACAGTCTGTGTGACCAAATTGTTCCCTTACTACGAATTTTCAGTCCAATAGGGTCCAAATTTGGATACACTCTATTTCGTGGAGATTTGTTATCCTGTGGGCTAGTTTACTCATAATTTTGAATCACTCAATTTGGAGAGTGGAAGTCAACTTATGGCCTAAATACCAAAACTGCTCCTAACCCAAAACTGGGTATCGATCTGACCTAAAATGGGAGCACTTTCGACGACTTCGGGTCCAATTGAGTCCAAATTTGATACATTTATTTCAGGAGATTTGTTCTCATAGAAGTATAGTTTACCCTATAATTTTGAATCACCAATTTGAATGAGGATGACCAAAGCGATACAAACAAAAACATGGGTTTAAAAAAAACGGACATCATCTCCCCTAAAACCCAACATTTTCTCTATACAAATTTTTCCTCCATTGAGAACCACAACCAAACCAAACAACCATTCCAGACAAGAATTTTACACAAAAAGAGGTATTCCAAACCTCCAAACAAGTATCCTTATACATATCCATACAAAAATCCATAAAAAAATCCATACAAACAATTTATTCAAAAACCATGAAATTCCATAATTTGATTTCTTTTCTCCTTCCTCTTCTTCCTCTTCTTCCTTCTTTCCTTCTTTCTCTTCTTTCTTCTTCTCCTTTCTTCTCTTCTCCTTATCCGTTTTTTTTTTTTTTTTGCCACCCAAATGAGAGACCAATTTGTCTTATCTCAATTTGGAGTTAAGGCCAAGGTTTTGGCTTAACTCATTTGAATTTCTTTCCCATTTCCCTTAAAGTACTCTTAGGTCCTTCATCTCTATTATTCTCAACTTTAACTTATCAAAATCCTACTTTGGCAATAATAATCTTTCCTTCTTATGTCATTTTCTCTTGAGTCCTTAATTGGCAATTTACCAATTTAGCCTTAACTTTTGCATAAATTTCAGGTTTTGCTTATTTTATTTTTAGCATTATTTTATTCCGGAAAAATATACATTTACTTTTATTATACTCTAAACATGTTATAAATCTGTCAGGGTATAATTTGGGGTGTTACAATTCATCCTCAAGACTCGGTAGACCAAAGGTCAATTTAATGATTGTTGGTTTTGGGCTTATGCTCCGACTCAAGGCTCAAGGATGATTTTTGTGAAAATAAAAGTCGAAAAACAGGGATATAGATATATATGGCGTAGCCGGTATGGACTTTTCGCTAGGGTATTTTTAGCTCATATTAAATTACATTAGAGTTTATTTTCTATTATGTTGTATTTTTTAATTTCTCTCAATTTCATAGCCAGTTTTTTCTCGCTCGTTTTTTCCCGTAAGGATTTAATGCAAACTGTGTTTATTTCTTGCCTTAATTTCATCATTATGCCATTGATTTCAACAATGATTCTGCATTTTTTTGTCCCTAAAATTTGCATGGGAGGTTATTTTTGACTTATGATAAAATGTTAAAATGGATACAATTATTGCTACACCAATGGTAGTAATGATGATAACTTGTTCAAGATGTAAATAACCTGAAGCAATAAAGCAATGCTCTTGAATTCATCATCAGATTTTGATAAGTCTAAAGTACTTGACTATGGCATATTTGTATAAATGTTTCTTATTTTGAGCTTAAGGTATTTTTGTTTTTTCTTTTCTAATTATATTTGATTTACCTTTAACTTTTAATATACTAGAAGGGAATTAGTGATATTCTAGTTCAAATTTTCCATACACCAAGCTAATTGAAGACCCTTTTTAAAACTGAGGACAATGTGGTTTTGTATGCGTCTCAAAACAAACTAACTTTATTTTACTAGAACGTTTCTGTCTTGGTATCACTAACGTAGGTATTTTAGAATTTATTTTAATTTTATTTTAAATTTTATCCATTTTGTTAAACTCGTTTTAATGTAAAAAAGAACCATAAGGCCATTAATTAATTTTTCCTCTTTTTTGTGCAATTAGTCATGCGGATTTTAGACTTTAAACTTGTTGAAAAATTAAAATCATTAGCGGATCCTTTATTTTTCTCTTTAATTTGTCTGATATTGATGGATTTGGTTTGGTTAATTAAGTGCCAAAATATCCTAGTACATATTTTTTTTTGTCAGTTTCTTATATCAAGATATCGTAATTTGAATACGCTTTAGTTTTAAGATAGTAAGTTATTCTGCCAGATCAATTTAGCACTCCCATCTCTATGTTCTATGCCCCATGTTCCTGAAACGATCAAAAGGATCTATCACTTGAACTATGATGATTGGCCTATATCAAAATATTTATAATTAATGATTAAAAATATTAATAATGGCGTTATAAAAGGAATTATTGCAACTTTTAAATCTTATAAAAATGTTTATACACTTAGTAAACGACTGTTACAATTTCTATTAAGATGAATAAGTATATATACATATATATACTACATGTCGGCCATAGATCTCAGAAGATATCGTGTTGCAGGACAAATCTCAGTCCCATCGAGGGTGGTCCAACACATTACATCACGATTGGTGTTTTCCATGGAAATGTTTACTGAAAAACCTATAGCCTTATTGCCTTCATGGTAGATATGCCTTAATTTCACTGTCCACCCCCTAAAATAGATTTAAGCTATCCTAAAATAGATTTCTGGTCCATGAAAGAAAAAAAAACTATAATTGTTACAAAGTTCAAATTATATTTTAAAGAATAAATCATTGATAAAAATAGGTAAGGAATTTTTCTTGGAATATATAAATTCAAAGTACTTTATAATCCTTTCTGTGATCACTGAACTAAATATTTATTTATGTGCAGGGGCGAACCTATAATGTGACTAAAAAGCCATAAATTCGATCCTTGATTTTTGAGGGTTAGAAACAAATTACTTAATCATTGTGTTATGAATGTTATGTCGAAATATTTGGTCCTAACTATATTTTCTAGGTCCACCACTGTTTATGTGGGCTAAAAGCACGTCTAAAGATGGTTCAATATGGTGGTGAATGACTTAATTCTAACAGACATTACATTACATTTATTTATTTATTTATTTTTGGAGTCTAGATTCATGCTAGCTAAAAATATCTTCTCTAGATCGATCTAATACACTATTTTTTGGAAACCATATTCATACAAGTATGATGGATGAGTACGCTGAAGTGACTATGCTCTTAATGATCATTTTGAAGGACTTAGCAAAGAGTAGTTATGTAAAGTTTTTCATTAAGTGGGCTTAATAATTGGTATTAAAACTGAATTAAGATTGGTCTACTCAAGTGAGGTTATCGGGCTTTAATAAAAGCATGGGCCGGGCCGGTGTGGCCGTAGTTCGCTCCGCCCGTTATGAGGGCCCGTATCGAACTCTATTTGGGCTTAGCTCGTTCCTCCCAAACCCTGATACATTTTCTATCACATACGTTATTTTCTCATACTCTGCCTTGAGAAAGTGATCGGCAATCCTTACAAAGCGCTTCAAAGGGTCGCTTGGGAGAAGATCTTGAGATCTTCGAGATCTGCCTCTTCAGCCTCATCAATTCCGCATCAACAAAGAAAGATCCATGGATTCCAAAGGTATGTAATTTGGCGTTGCTTTTCTCCATTAAATGATGTTTGTGTTCTACCATGGTGATCTAGGTTGTTAGAGAAATTGTATCCTACGCTGAGACGTGTTCAAACCATAATCGTAACTCAAAACATACCTGATTTGGAGAAATTTTTTTTGGGTTTTATGAAAAATCGGACATTCTGTCCAATTTCGGATTTTTTCTATACATCCAAAATTAAATATTTTTACATATTTGGAATCCTCACGACGAGACGATCACAACGGTGGGTGGCACGTCACGGAAATCAGCCGCGACGCGCCACGCCGCCGCCACGCTGCCGCCACGCCTGTCAAGACGACTCGCTGCGGCAAAGACACGCGCCAGATCGGGAACTGAACGGACGACGCCATTGATGACGCCAAGATGACCTGGGCCAAGAACCGACCACAAAACCCGATTCACCCGATCCGCTTGTTGGACCCTGCTCGCTTAGTGGCGCCGACGCATGATGACGCCGCCTTTGACCCGACCGTGATCTGACCGACCGATCCGGAGACACCCGACAAGAAAGACCACCATTAACGGTCAACCAGGTCAACTGGCCAACCCACCCGGCCAACGGTCAACCGGGTCAACGGTGAAAACCCGACCTTGGTTAACGGCTAATAACCGGTCAATCTGGCCAACCCTCCGACCCGGCCAACACAACCTGCACTCGATGCATCACGCCATCGCTGGGCCGCCATACACGCCGAACCTTCGCGGGCGCAAGGCGGAGGGCGCTGTGGGAGTGGAATTTTGGGGCAATTTTGATACCTACAGATTCAGACGAATTCTCTACAATTTGGTATATTGACTTAGCATATTTGAAGCTTTTACGTATATGAAACGATAGAACCCTATGTATGCCTAGTTATTAGGGTATTTTCACGTATTCTCGTATTTCGTGGTTTCGAAATACATAAGGTAACTAATATGAATACCACTGCATAAGGGCCTGTGTTCTAAATTAATTGACTATTAATGAATTGAACAAATATACTGGCATTACATATATTGAATGTGATAATATAAAGTTTATATCCTCGATATGAGACATTTTCAAGGATTCAATCAATGACCGCCAAAGTGGTACACTTGATTGATTTGGAGAAATATCATTCATATTGTGGGATGTCTATGTTTTATTACGTGGTCATACTCCCAAAGGAGGTGATCATGTGTTAATTCATGAAGGGATACATGATGGCATGCAATGAGAAATGACTGATCTTAGTGGTTCATACACCCAAAGGTGGTGGATTTCCTGCACTAAGGATTGGGAATATGCCTCACGGTCGCTTATCATGCGAGAATGTACAACTACATGTCATATTCTCTCGCCAAAGGTGATTATGTGGATGATGTATGTGTAATTTCGTATGAGTATTCACATGATGCCGACAGATCGCTTTTGTTTTGATTTTTTCAAATAATTTTTCCTCGTGAGCTTAAATTCCATTTCAACAGATCCCATCGATTGAATTTTAAGAAATGCAAAAGAGGACTTCTGTCTGAATGGAGTCGGGGTGGATGTTCACATGGCGCTTTACAATGGATATTTCTACAGATATCACATCCTCTAGTAATCGCCGAAAACCGACTTTGCTACCCGGGAGTGAAAGCAATGTGATTTGCTTGTCGACAATGAAGAAATCCATACAAGAACACTTGAAAAGTGGTTACCAAGAGACTCACCGCTAAGGAAATGATGGCAGCCTATAGAGGCTAGAAATCGAAGTCATCTAATGCCGAGGTTGAACATCTCTCCAAAGCTCTTCAACATGAAGTATGATGGTACACACCAAGTTAGAGATTATGTCCCGAGGACGGTGGACTTAAAGGCGAAGCTCAAGCTCTTAACATACTTATCTCGATGCTTATCAGGCATCAAGCTCTCGAACACCCTTCCACCTGATTTTGGATTATAAAGACAAACTACAATTCCCAAGATGAAACTTGGTCAAGAAATGACTTGATAGCAAGGGTGGGCGGCAGAGAAGAGAAGCTTAAGAAGGATAAAGAGCATGTGTGGCCTTATATGTCGCTAGTTCCTATAAGAGAAAGAATAAGAAGTTCAAGTCGAACTCCAAAAGGTGCTCAAGAAAATCAACGGCCAATCTGACAATATGGGTCCAAAGAAGACATTCTTGAAAAAGGATGGTGATCACGCTTTTCAAGTAAGAAGAAAGGTCACATGAAGAAGGATCTGCAAAATTCAAAGTTTGGATGTCCAAGCGGCCATGTGTAATGATTCTTAATACTTGTTTGTGAATCCACCTATCTCAAGCACCATCCAGTTCTTGGTGGCTTTATAGTGGAGCAATCTAATCATGTTGTATTTACTGCAGGATTCAAACCTGAGAAGCCAAAACAAGGATGAATCAAAGTTCACCATGAATAACGGTAATAAGCCATGCTCGTGGGAGATGTAATCTTAGTTTTAGATTCGGGTTTTAAGTTGATGTTGAAAGATACATTTTATGTACTCTTCTTTAGAAGGAATTTAGTTTCAAGATCATGTTTGGATTCATATGATTATTCTTTTGAAATTAAGAGCAATATTATTTCAATATTTTTAATTCAAATAAGGTTTGGCACGTCATATGTCCAATCTGATGGTATAGATTAAGTTTATCTCCATGACATATACGTGGCTTATACAGCTGAAAAGGTTGTTTCAAAAGACCACTACCTAAGGATGAGTCTTATGCATTATGGCATAAACGACTTGGCCATATCTCTAAGGATAGAGTAGAAAGGCTAATAAAGCACTAATATCCTACTCCGCTTAAAAATGACTTAGAGATATGTTGTAGACTGCCGAGGGGCAAATGACCAAGATAAGAAAGAAAACTGAATCAGAGGTTCCGACTTGTTGGAAGTCATTCACACTGATGTGGGTGGACCCATGTGGGCAACCTTGTGTAGAAGTTTTTATTTCATCACATTTATTGATGACTATTCTCGATATGGTTATTTGTACTTGATTAAAGAAAAGTCCGAGTCTCTTGAAAAATTCAAGATTTTTCGGACTGGAGTCGAGAAACAGTTGGGAAAAGTCATAAAGGTTGTTAGATCTGACCGAGGTGGAGAGTATTATGGCAAGCATGGCGATGTCGACGGGCCTTGCGGGCCATTCGCTGGGGAATACTTAGAGGACTCGATAGTGGCACAAATACACTGGCCCTGTGAGTCCCGAGCAAAATGGTATAGCCGAAAGGCGAATCGTACTTTATGAAATGGTAAGGAGTAAGGATTAGTAGGACAACTCATCCGCTTGCGTGAAGCTTTGAAAACATTTTGTACATTTTGACCGGTACTCCACGAAAGTCAGTTCCATTTATCTCTTCAGTTATGGATCGGGCGAAGCCTAGCTTAAACCATCTTAAGGTCTGGGATGTCCCGCAGTATAAAGTTATATAATCCAAACATTATGTTGGACCTGCAACCACTAGGTGTTATCATCTACCCTGAACATTCAAAGGGATATTACCTGGGCTCTATAATCCCAACGGAGGCACAAGAATTGTGGAATCACAGATGCCTAAGTTGGAGTTTGATGTAAATGAAGAAAGTAGCTGCTCAGACTACCGAGGATGATAGTACGGTGGAGTAATGTGGCATTCAGATCTCCTCCCCATACAAATAATTGGTGGAAACCCCACATACCATACTGAACTCCGCTGAGATTCAGGGATCCCCGTTGTCGAGACACCCAATGAAGTTCATCAAGGCTCTCAAAGTGCATGGCTATTACACATCTAAAGAAGGAGATCCACTGGTGAGAGATCACCGCCTATACCACCGACCATTTACCTTGCTACTGTGAGCAAGACTACGATATTTCCAAGGCTTCCGTGGATCGATCCAATAACTTATGATAGTCGCTTTGTCCTCGCCGAACTCGTGGTTAGATGCAATGAGAGATGAAAATTCAATCTATGAGGCTAATTGAGCTTGGGAACTTCAATTAATTCGAGGGTCATAGACCCATTGGTTTAAATGGTGTATAAGACTAAAAGGGGACTCTAAAGGAAAGATCGAGAAGTTTAAAGCCGATCAGAAGAAGGTTTCACTCGTAAAGAAGGAGTAGACTATGAAGCAACTTTTTCTCCACTCTTCTAAAGATTCTTCGTAGTGATCATGGCATTAGTCATTTCATTTTGATACGGGAGTTACACCGATGGATGTTAAACCCGCATTTCAATGGAGACCTTAATGAAGAAGTCTATATGATGCAACCCGAAGGTTTTGTGGCAAATGATTCAGGTAAACTTGTATGTAGACTGAAAAAGTCTATTTATGGTCTCAAGCAAGCTTCTAGACAATGGTACTTGAAGTTTCATAGTGTTGTTGTTTCATGGTTTTTGGCTGAGAACAAAGTAGATCAATGTATATACTCGCAAGGTCAAGTGGGAGGAAATTCATTTCCTAATACTCTATGTGGATGATATCCTCGGCTTTTGCAAGCAAAGGACCTTGGTCTAATGCAGATGAGACAAAGCGGATGTGTTGTCAAACAACTTGATATGAAGGACCTTGGTGAGGCGTCATTCTGTGCATTGAGATCTCATAGGATCGCTCTCGCAGACTATCGTATTTGTATGATCGCTGCTTAGAAAGATTCAACATGCAACTATGTAAGCCAGAATTGCTCCTGCCTCAGAAGGTGATAAGTCGAGTTCATCACAATGTCCTCATTCATATAGAGAAAACTCAAATGAAGAATATACCTTATGCTAGTGCACTCGGGAGTATTATGTATGCCTGGCATGCACTAGGCCTGATATTGCCTTTTGTAAATAGACTTCTAGGCAGATATCGCTCAAACCTGTGACATGATCATTGCCGCCAAGAAGGTTATGAGGCAATTTAAAGAGTGACAAAAGACTATACGTCGATTTACAAACATGCTCGTGACCTACACTAGTCGGGTATTCAGACTTGACTACGGGTCAGTCAGATGAAAAAGAAGTCAACAACTGGTTATATCTTTAAGTTAGCAGGAGGTGCAGTATCATGGAAAAGTGAGAAATGTAAACACCGTATCCCCTACCATGCAAGCTTTGTGAGTTTGTAGCATGCTTTTCAAAGAACTACTCAAGCAATTTGGCTCGAAACCTAATTAAGTTAAGGAGTTAACCGCGGTTTGATTTTGTGGATAGGGCCCATACAGCTGTATTAGACAAAACTCCGCGCAGTTGTTGTTTATTAACAACAACAGAGGTCTCAAGGCGTCTAAACACATGGAGGTCAAATACCTGACCATAAAGGAAAAAGTTCAAAACGGTGACGTTGCAGTGGAGCACATATCAACGGATGATATGATTGCAGATCCGCTAACTAAAGGCCTTCGCTCTTGTGTATTTGAACGACATGTCATTAACATGGGCTTAGGAGTATCATGATACCGAATTAGTGGGAGCTATTAAATTTTATGTTGCTCTAATAAAGTTGAATTCAATTTCATTACATTTTTTGTATTATCAATATGTATCAACTTTACATTCAATAAGGTATCAGAAACGCAGGTTTATCGAGTCGAGTACATATAACTGCTGAAAATATCAAGGCATTGTGTAAATCCTTGAATAAAGGCTATGGGGGCACTTTTGGAATTAGCCTCAATAGCATATTTGTTACATATTAAGTAGTTACCTATCAAGGTAACATATATATACAAAGTTCGTTGAACCATGATGGATATTCTCCGCGTGACACACTAGGCTCAGGATACTAAGGAGAGAGAATTTGACTAACAAAATGGATAACACATGAAGTATCACTCATTATGAGGTATTGGCCATTTAAACACACTACCATATTGAATCCATATCAAGAAGTTGAAAGCACTCGTGGACTACGGAAGGGGTTGCGTGAGTACATGCAATTACCGCCATGATCTGTTCGGCGACCTTATGGGATCGGATTGACTATTAAGAATAAATCTCTGCACCAATATAAAGGTGCGCATACGCTTTGTTTCACTAATATCGCCCCAAGTGGGAGAATGTAAAGTTTTTCATTGCGTTTCATTAATTGGTATTAAACCTAATTAAGATCGGGTCTAATTAAGTGAGGTTATCGGGCTTCTTAATAAAGCATACTGGCCGGGCTGGTGTGTGGGCCGAACTCCGGGCCGCCTGCTATGAGAGGGCCCGTGGTCAACTCTATTTAAGCGAAGTTCTCAAGTCCCTCCCAAAACCCTAAGGATACATTTTCTATCACATACGTGCGAGTATTTCTCTCATACTCTGCTTCTCGGGAAAAGTGGATCTAAGAATCTCATAAAGCCGCCAAAGGGTCGCTTGAGAAGATCTGATCTCGAGATTCGCTCTCTTATAAATCTTCATCAATTCCGCAGATCAACAAAGAAAGAGATCCATGGATTCCAAAGGTATGTAATTTGCGCTACTTTTTCTCCATTAAACATGTTTGTGTTCTACTCACGCGATCTAGTTGTTGTAAATTGTGATCCTACAAGTTAGCCCTGACACCGCTGTTCAACAAAATTTCTAGTTGGGCTTTTGAATTTTCCAAAATTTCATCAATGAGGACCAGCCTGCTGATGACTTAACAACTAAATCTAATGGTCAGATGTTGTACCCAAACCAAAAGCACTTGTAAGAAAAAAACTATTGAATATAATTACATATTTATTTATTTAATTCTTCATTGGTTGATAAATAAATTTTTTCTTATTCTTCTTTTTACTAATACTATTATTATTATTATTATTATTATTTGACTTGGAAGTGCAAGAAAACTATTGAATATAATTACATATTTATATGTTTAATTATTCATTGGTAGCATAAATGAAATTTTTTCTTCTTCTTCTTCTTACTACTATTATTATTATTATTTGACTTGGAAGTGGAAGTGACTTCTTTCTTTTACCACACTGATCTTCCCTTTTTTTTTTTTTTGAAAGGACCATAATAATCTTTTTTTTTTAAAGCTTAATCATTTTTACAATGTAATAAATTGTTTCTATTGAGACTTGAATCTTTCCTCCCTCATTTCTAGCCTTTAAACGTTTTAACCAATTAAGCTAGGCATGTGGATAGAACCACGGTAATCTTAAAAATAAACTTTTATAAGGTTTTATGAAAATTTAATCACACAATATTTAAATGGATATTGCAAATACTTTTTAATTAAACAACAGGAAGTGTCCTTAAAGCTAACTTCCTTTATAAATATGATAACAATATTAAATACTTAGATTTTTGCACTAAACACTTTGTTATAATATAATAAAACCAGATATTTAGAATTAAAAACTTCAAAAAAGGGTAATTATGAAAGCATTGATAAATCTGCAAGTCACTTTTTTCTATCACTTTGAAAAAAAAACTTCTAAACTCGGAGCTTTCTGCAATTTTACAAAATTGAACATTATATTAGAAGGGGTTCCTGATACTTTTCTACAAATTTCAATCACTTGTACACATTAAATATTTGAATTTATGTTAAAAGATGTCTCTTGAAAGTTTCTACTTAGGTAATGTCACCGCCTTGAAAATTTTAGAAAGTATTTTTTTTAAGAAAATAGTCTATATAAATTTAATTTTATAAAATTATGAAAATATATATTGAAAGTTTTCATTGTGTAACTAATGTCAAAATTTTAACAAACTTTTAATCTCACTTCGATTTTGTGAAACTATAGAAGGTTTTCATTGTGTGTGTTTTTTTTTTTCTTTTTTCCCTTTTTTTTTGTTTTTTGTTTTTTTTGTTTTGTTTTTCTGAACTCAAACTTTTGAAAGGCTGGAGCTGATGAATTCGGGCTGTTGTTAGTCAGGACCTGACCTTATAAAACTTTTAAGAATCACCATCCCTCAGCTTAAGACTAAACAACAATTAAAAAAATAATCATTGTTATCAAAATTAATTTCAATAAATTCAAAGGCTCAATCTTCATATAGCGCCAGTAATGTACAGCAGCAACCCAATCAGAACTCCAAATTATGACAAAAGACAACAGTATTAATCCTTCTATTTAAGAAAACAGCAATCTTACGACATGGCCATGTAACGTACAAATCAAAACCCTATAAATGAACCCTGAGCAACAAAGAACAATATGACGGTCAAAATTAACATAATCCATAATCAAACAAGAAACTGGCAGCTGATCTACGCAAACACTGGTCTCAACCGAAAAAATTAACGTTCAAAAATCAGAATTTGAATTCTCCAACACAGTACTTTAAGCTGAAACCCCAGAATTTTTTATCTTCACTGCCACTCAACCATAATTAGTAAAACTAGATTCCCTGAAAAGCTAAAGAGACATTTAAGAGAGATGAATGAGTACCCATTGGAGAAATTCAGTGTAGATGATGGAATTTGAATCTGAGGAGCGCCATCAACAGACCTTCACCACAAGGTAACTGACGTTTTTGTCAAAACCCTTGGAAACCTAAGAACAATCTCAAATGCCCCCTCTCACCCAAAAATAGAAACAGGGAGAAAAAGCAAGTGAAGGTTTGGTTGGTGGGGATACCTAAAAAAAGAGTTAAGACATGCTGAGATCGATGGAGTAGCCCATTTTGGGGCCGATTCTTTGAAGGTTGAGTTGTAAAATTTAAGGCCTTGATAAAACCAGCCGACTGGGGTCTGACCGCTTTGACATGTATTCATGTGAGCTTGGTTTCACAATCGATTACCCGAATCTTTATTTAATTTTTTTAAAGTAATTAGCTTAATAATTGAGATTTTCTGAATTTATCTACAAAATTTGATATTTTGGCTCTTAACATGAATCAAATATATGCTTATAGAATATGGATTTTGAAAATAATAATAATTATAATATATGATTAATATATTAAAACTTGTTGTTTTAATCTATTTCTTTAATTTTTAAATGTATACTTTTAATATAATTTATATGATAATTTAATATTTTAAAAATATTGTATGGAAAATTACGAAATGAATTTGAATTAAATAAATTACAGTTTTAATATTGAATATATTTTCATTTATCTCATTAATCATATTTTAAATATTTACAATTTCATTTTTTTGTATTTCTCCTATAAATTTTATTTAGTCATATATGTTTTTTTTTTTTATTAAAATGAAGTTGTGATAGTTTATAAATTAAATTAAATTTAATAACAAAATTATTAGTATATTTTAAATAATTTTATTACTTAAACTAGTGTTAATAACAAAATATTGTTATTTTAAAAATAATTAACAAAAATCATACACTTATTTCTTTCATAATATGATTATATCTTTTACTAAGATGAATTTTCAAAACAAAAAGAATATTTTATTATTATACTGAATGAGATGTATTTTTGGAAAATAATAATTTTTTTCTAATTATAAAAAAATTATATTTTTATTCTAAATATAAATGATATATTGTTTTTTTTTTTATAATTAAACACTTTTTTACAATGTAGTAAAACTGTCCCTGGACCCCTCCCCTCCTTGGATAACTTGCCTTTTGAAACTTTAAACACTCTAGCAACTGAGGTAGGCATGTGGACTATGTTGTTAACATTCTAAAAATTTAATTAATAGATGAGGATGACTCAAACAACATCAAGGATATACATCTTTATAATGTTGAGTCACATGTTATTATTGGGTATAACGAGGATGAAGATTACAGGCATATAAAATTTCATTTAATACTTTAAAGTTGTATTCTTCTCAAAGATGTTGCTTAAGTTGTTGCTTTATTGTTTTGGTATTATTTTTATTTTTATTTGAAGAATGATAAAATTTGTAAAATTAAATTTTTTTTAAACATTTTTTAAGGTTTCTCGGGGCGCTATGTTACTCCTGCTGGGCCACAACCTCGTATAGTCGGCTGACAAATAAAAGCTACCTCAATATAGAATCTCTGTGGTTTGACAAATTTCAAATTGCTTGGCTCAATGTACTCCGAATGCAGCTCAGCCGACCTTGGCTTATCAAATTTAAAAAATAGCATTGAATTTAGATTCAATTTGTGTGTGCGGTTTTTTCTTTTTTATTTTAACATATGATTAATTATATGGTTGTGTATTTTTTGTATGCTATTGAGAAAGTCAGTTATGTTTCATTTACTTAGTTATTTTGATATTTTCGTTTTAGTTATTATTACTTAGTATTTGGACTTTATTTTTCATATGTTTTGTATTTTATTTAGTGCTTTAATATTATTTATATTCGTAATTTATTTTAAATTTTTTTCATAATAGCTTTAAAAATTATTTTGCATATTTTTATTTGGGTTATTAAAATTTTGATTTTCTTTTACTAGGTAAGATAAGAAATAAGACCCACTTGAAACATTAACATATTAAGGGTTTTTGTCACAAGAAGGAAAACGTATTTAAAAACATGTTCTATAACATTTTCCGTTACATTAACATAGTGAGAGTTTGACTTCATGTTTCAAGATTTGTTACATTAGGCCGATGATCCGACTTGACTTATGGCGGATGTACTACTTATTACTGGATGTTTTGGCTAATGAATTTTCGCCTTCTTTCTTTCATGAATTATAAATTGCATGGTGACTTGACGATCCAAGGTCCCAGGCCTTTGAAGACACTACTTTTGTAGAGCGTCAAGGGGTTTTTGAGGCCGAGCCGGCCTTCCTATATAGCTTATATGAATTGCAAGGCATATAGCCTTAGAACCCTTTGCTGTCTGTCACCTATGAAGCTGATTCCCTTTTATTTGTCTGGACAATTGTAGTTCTTTACATCCAGTTCTTTAAATAATGAACTTCCCGTCGTAAAAGAATTTCCCTTCAAATTCTATTATTTAAATAACAAACTCATTCTTCTGTTTTCATATTCATTTGTGTTTATATCAATGTTTTAAAAATCGGATCAATCACTTAACCGGAAAAGTTACTTGTTCACGGTTCAATGGTCGGACTGATGGTCGAATTGCGGTTGAACCGGTGACGTCAAAATATATAATTTATAATTATAAAAATATAAAATACATTTAAAAATTAAAAATAAACATATAATAAATTTTATATTTCATATAAATATGTTGATATTTTTAATTTTATTATATAAATATGATACATAAATATCAAAATATTTAAAAATTTTAATTATTATGTATGTATATAATTTATTGAAGTACCATATCTAAATTTATTATTATTATTATTTTATTTTAATGATAATGGAGTTATGGAGGTATATTCCTATTTTATTTAAGTTATACATCTAATTTATTTATTTATTGTGACGCCCCAATTCTTGGGGGTCATTTTTTTTTTTTCAATACGCCGCAAATTCTGTATAAAACAACATTTTTATTACAAGAGCATATGAAACCTGGTGAAACCTTACAAGAACTGCATTTCTTATACAAAATGAATTTAATTACAACTCTGTTCTTTTTACATAAACAGAAACTGAGTTTTTCTACCCAAAATTTACAAGATACATAACAAAGCCAAATCTAGCCTTTTCTCAACTAATTTCTAGACTTCTGCTTCCCCCTGTTCCTCCAAGACCAAAATATTTTTCTCGACGCTAGCAATGCCTGCAAGAGATAAAATCTCCTACTTATAAGCATTCCCACCTGTCGCATTACCGCAATGCCGTTTCACAAATTTACACTCCATTCAAGTAAAATATGTAGATTTCACATGAATGTCACCCACCGTGCCCCATGCCTCAAATCCTCTCCGACTCACTCATACATGCATTTTTCCATGTATGAAAACTATTTTCAAAACAAAAGATTTTTGTTTTAGTTCTCATGAAAGTTTCATTGGACATACTCCGATAATAATGTTGGACCACCCTTCGATATTTTTCATTGGACACACTCCGAAAATACTATGGACAACCATCCGATATTTTCATTGGACATACTCTGAAAATACTGTGGGCAACCCTCCGATATTTTCATTGGACACACTCCGAAAATACTGTGGACAACACTCCGAAAAAACTATAGACAACCCTCCGATATTTTCATTAGACACACTCCGAAAAAATTGTGGACAACCTTCCGATATTTTCATTGGACACACTCCGAAAATACTGTGGACAACACTCCAAAAACACTGTGGACAACCCTCCGATATTTTCATTTGGACAGACTTCGATATTTTCATTTGGACAGACTCCGATAATACTGTGGACAACACTCCGAAAATACTGTGGACAACACTCCGAAAATACTGTGGACAACCCTCCGATATTTTTTCATTTGGACAGACTCCAATAAAATGTGGTAGACAACCTTCCGAGAAAAAATGCCTATTCAAAAGCCTACGCCGCGCATTCACACCCAATATGCGCCGATGTCCCCATGCATACGATACAAAAATCCATCAGATTATATTTACTCATTTGCATGCATGCATGTATCATTTTCACAAAATTGTATGTTATCCAATGAAAAATAAGACATGCAAACTGGGTTTTCTTTCCAGCTCTACTAAAAACACACGATGCATTACAATTACATTTCTCATACAGCAAATGCGGTTATCAATCAAGAATATAACACACGCAAACTGGAAATTTTTCCAGATTTCCAACTCAAGAAACAATATGCATTACCAACACTGTTTTCACACCAAAAACTGCATGTTATCCAATGAAAAATAAGACATGCAAACTCGGTTTTCTTTCCAATTTCCTTACCAGAAAATAGCAGCATGCATTGCTACCATTTCTCATACAAAACAACATGTTATCAATCAAGAATATAACACACGCAAACTTGGAAATTTTTCTAGATTTCCAACTTAGGAAACAGTATGCATTACCAACACTATTTTCACACCAAAAACTGCATGTTATCTTGAAATCGAAAAATAAGACATGCAACCGGGTTTTCAGTTTCTTACCAAAAATATCAGCATGCACGCTACCATTTCATACAAAACAGCATGTTATCAATCAAGAATATAACACATGCAAACTGGAAATTTTTCCAGATTTCCAACTCAGGAAATAGTATGCATTACCAACACTGTTTTCACACAAAAAACTGCTTGTTATCTAATGAAAAGTAAGACATGCAAACTGGAATTTTTTCCAAATTTCCAACTCAGGGTACAATATGCATTACCAATACTGTTTTCACACAAAAACTGTATGTTATCCAATAAAAATAAGAGACATGCAACCGGTTTTCTTTCCAGCTTCTTACTTAAAACATCAGCATGCATTGCTACCATTTCTCATACAAAACAACATGTTATCAATAAAAAATATAACACATGCAAACTGGAATTTTTTCCAGTTTTCTAAGCAAAGAAACAGTAGCACACAAATCCAGCATACTACATATAAACTCGAAGAGTTCAACTCGCACCAAAATTATAGCTTCAAAAGCAACATCCAAAAGTGCCTGTAACGCACCTCACAACTGGTCTCCAAATCGTTTTGAACCAGCCCCCATGTTGGGGCTAAGCTCCATGGCCATTGAGTGGCCCTTAGACAAGGATATCCCAAGTAGGAAAAGAACCTACCTCTTGAAGTGTAGGCCAAATCCCTTCCTTTCCTCCTTTCTCTTTTCTTTCTTTCTTTCTTTCTTTCTTCCTTTCCTTCTTTCTTTCTTTCTTTCTTTCTCTTCCCCTACATGTTTTCGACCAGATTTTTCCTCAAACCACTGGAATTTGGTTTGAGTTAGTGTAGGACACCTCACAAACCACCTTGACATGGCAAAATCTATGCCATGTGTTCTATGCTCCATTTCCATCCACCCATTTCATGCATGGTTTGAGGGCATGACACTTGGTTCACTCATGTGTCAAGTGTCCTCCCTAGTGCCACATGGCATCACACCTTCATGCCAATTGTCACTCAATTATTTGTCAATTCATTTCTAAATACGTGAAATTCAAACTATCTCAGAATTCAACGAAATTCGACTGTGTGCCTAGATTTCACGAGACGAACTCAACGGCGTAGTTTGCGTCGTCATCCGAGATCTAGAGAAATCTCTAGGCTTACCATCTGTACTATGACGATAGTCTATCGTTTCACATTATTTCGGGTTTTTACATTTATTATTATCCATTATTATTTAAATATGGTATGTAAATGTCCTTCATTCTCTATAAAAAGTAAAATAGTTTTATAACTAAACTAATTGAATAAAATTAATAAAAATTTTAAAATAGAAAATCTTGTTCATTCGTTTTGCTCGCTTAGCTTTTAGTTAAAATAAAGATAAATATTTATTACCAACGCCCATTATTTATTTGTTCATGTTTGTTCTTTTATATACCAATTAGTTTTAAAAAAATAAAGTTCCAAAAAATTAATACTTCAATAAAAGTATATAAATAATCACTTTGGTAAAGTTCCGCATATTCGCTTAGTAAATCAAGTTGTTTGTTATTATTATTATATTATACTTTAAAGCTTACATTTCAGTAAGAGAGAAAACGGTTTACTTCATAAAAATAAAATAAAAAAAGAGGGAAGCAACTACGAGTCGGGCCTCAACCTGATTTTGAATATTCCAAAACTAATAGAGTCCAATATTAGAATGATATAAAATTTAGAAAGCCTATAAAAATTCTTCCAATTGGGTCTAACGCTATGGGTCTCTCGTCGATGAAGCCAGGGTAATCAGCTCCACAAACTTTTCTTTTCGAAAGAGAATTTTGTACTTGTATAACAAGTGAGCCTTTGAACCGCTTGCTCACTAAGAATCGTCCTGCTCAGCCGATTCAATGGATCAACCATTGGTTTATCGGGCCTGATGCTAAAGTCGTCTCATCATTGAGCTCCGGACGGAAAGCTACGACGACAAATTAACCTACCGGACTGAAATAGTTCGATCCGGTTTTAAAACATTGGCTTAGTTTTCTAAAAATGTTATTGGGTCCACGTCTTACAAAAAGTTGAGATAAGAAGATTAGAGGAGGATGATTACCTCCCTAGCTGCGAGGGAGGTCATGGTCAAAGAGAATAAGGTCAGAGGAGGAGATGATATCTCACTACAAGAGGGAGGTCAAGAGGTAGGAGGGTAGAAAGTTGGAGGAGGAGATGATGTCTCGCTATTAGAGGGGGGTCAAGAGGTAGGAGGGAAGACAGTTGGAGGAGATGATGTCTCGCTACACGAGGGAGGTCAAGAGATAGGAGGGAAGGAAGTTGGAGGGGATGATGTCTCATTTCGTGGTCTCAATCTCAGTCAGGAGCGCCTATGGTGGATGAACAGGGCTCAAATCCAGATCCTCTCCTTGTTCTTGCCATGGCTGCCGAATATGTGAAGAATAAAGACATCAGATATGGATTTTGAGGTCGTCTCATAACCTTATGAATCAGATGCACATCGCTTTGAGGACCCTTTCCCGTCACCCATGAAGCCGAATTCCTCCTTTATCCGGTCTCGACAACCGAGTTCTTTACATGTGTTCTTAAATAACGAACTCCCGCCATAACAGGAATTTCCTCTAACTTATGTTCTTAAATAACAAACCTATTCTTATGTTTCCAAATCTCTATTTCAGGCTTTACTTTTCTCAAAATGGCTGGTGGTGGTGTCTTACAAAATTTGAGGGAAGAAGGTCGAGGAGGAGATGATGCCTTACTATAAGAGGGAGGTCAAGATGTCAAAGGAATTTCAAGGTTGAGAAGGAGGATGATGTCTCAAGACATGAGGAAGGTCTAGAGGTAAAGAGGGAATAAAGTCAAGGAGGAGAATATGTCTTGCTACGTATGGAGGCCAAGAGGCGTGAGGAAGAAAGTTAGAGTGAGATGATGTCTCACTACAATGAGGGAGGTCAAGAGATATATAGAAAGGGAAGTTGGAGGGGATTACGTCTCATTTCGTGGTCTCACTTGGTCAAAGAAGGCTTATGGTGGTTGAACAGGGGTTGAAACCAAACCCTCTCATTTTTCTCACCATGGTTGTCAATAAGTGAAGAATAGATGTTGTGGATATGGCTTTTGAGGCTAACTCCTCATATAGGCTTATGAATTGTACGCATATTGCCTTGAGGACCCCTTGTCCGTCTGCCCATGAAGTCGATTCCCTTTATAGGTATAGACAACCATAGTTCTTTACATGCAATTCTTTAAATAACGAGCTCCCCATCATAACAAAATTTCTCTCAACCTTCTATTCTTTAAATAACAAACTCATTCTTCCTCGTCTCCATATCTGGCCAGGCTTTACTTTTCTCAAAAATGGCTTGTGATGGTGTCTTGCAAAAAGTTAGAGGGAAGAAGGTTGGAGGAGGAGATAATGCCTTACTATAGTAGGGAGATCAAGAGGTCAAAGGGAATAAGGTTGTAGGAGGAGATGATGTCTCACTACAGGAGGGAGGTCAAGAGGTAAGATGGCAGGAAAGTCTCGAGGAGAGATGTTATTTTGCTACAAGAGGGAGTCTGGAAGAGGAAGGAGGAAGAAAGCTAGAGGAGATGATGTATCGCTGGCTACCGAGGGAGGCCAAGAGATAGAGGGAAGGAAGTCGAGGGGATGGTGTTCATTCTCGTTACGGTCTCAATTCGCTTCAACACATCTATGGTGGCCGACTGGGTTAAAACAAGACCTCCTTGTTTTGGCCATGAGCTTGAATATGTGAGGAATAAAGATGTAGTGGATATGGCTTAAGTGGATATTGATATCCAGCGATGTTCGCTATCTCGTACATCTTTTTCTGCTAAGGTCGTACTGATCATTCTCACGCTAAATGTTCAACGCGGAGTCTCAGAATCCCCAGATTTGTCTCGCTCGCTTCCTCCCATCGCCTCTCCCTCTCCTGACGCCAATGAAGGAACTGATCTTCAGGTGTTTGATGCATCAGATTGTTCGACATTGCAGCTGCTTCGGGTAGATCAGATGCAAAAGGGGGAGTCGAAAGAGTTCTAGATGAATGTGGGGCCAGCTAGAGAATCGCTGGCTTTCAAGCCTCGCAGCCCGTCGACGAGACTTTATCGATTCTGCACGACGCCAATTGTTAGGACTTTGATCAGCCGAGTCCCTTGACCTCGGTTGTAGGGTCTTGATAGTCGATTCCTAAGAATCAAAGAACGGAATGTGAACCTCAATTATCTAACTTCTCAAGTACGCCGCAATGTGAACCCTCGTAAAAAGGTGGCGATCCGGCGACCTGGTACGAATTACCTCCGATGAGATTAAGTCAGCAAAAGTATGGAGAGGGAGAAGAGAATGGACGTAGTTGGAATTGCTTACCTTCCCCAGTAGGGGATCTTTCCGACTTATAGGGTTAGGTTCACAAAATCCCTTCCTTCCTTCTTGGGGTAGGATTTTATCTCCTCCTAATTTAAGGGAGGAAATCTTTTTTTTTCCCATGAATCCACTAGTTCTTCCTTATCAAGGATTAATTTTCTTTATCTAGGATTATCTATTTGAGGAGGTGATTCTGAGGCTGGAAAATTCGCGATAATATTGGTTTTTACTGATTTTTCCGCTTCTAGCGCTTTATTTGTAACAACTTCCCATACTGGGTGGTGGAATCATACAAGAATGGCCGATCGAAGGCTTGAAATCCCAGATGGACTACCTCAAGCAAGTCGTAGAAGAGTTTGACCTTGCTTTCCCAGACAGCCTCTTTAGACTTTCCCATATGGGAAATGCCCTCCTGGTCTCTGGGTGGAGGCGAGGGACTCAGCCGCTTCATAACCCAGCTGCCGGCCTCGAGCCCATCGAAAGTAATGATCTTAAAGATCATGGTATCTAGACTTGACTCCACTGTATTACTGCATTAAATTTTCTTGTAGTCCATATTTATATTAGCTAGAAGTATCTTATCAAGATAGATCCAATACAGTGAATAACTTAACTCCAAGTCTCCAATAGACAATATAATAATTTTTTTGTTCAAAATATAAAGACTCTATAATGTCACCTAACCACCACCTTGACTCCAAATATAATCACTTTGTAATGTCACTTAACCACCGCCTAGACTCCACTAGACATTGCATTAAATTTTTTTGGAGTCTATATTTATGGTAGATAAAAGTTTTTTTTCTAGATAGGTCCAATCCGGTTTATGTCTTGACTACAATAGACTATATATCACTTAACCAGCACTTTGACTCCGATTGATATTTCATTAAATTTTTTTTTTTGGGAATCCATATTTATGCTAGCTAAAAGTATCTTTTTAAAACGGTTCCTTTAAAATAAATAATACAACACAACAACAAAGGTTAATAATACAATAATAATAATAATAATAGTAATAGTAATAGTAATAATAATAATAATAATAATAATAATAATAATAATAATAATAATAATAATAATAATAATAATAATAATAATAATAATAATAATAATAATAATACACATGCTAATAATAATAGCTATACACACAATAGTGTACAATATTTCAGGCGCATCTTAAAATAAGTTGAGGGGACAAACCGCCAAGGTTGTCTCTTATATCCTAAAAATACTAAGGAAAGAAAAAATCCAAGGGGAGAATGATTTTTTTCATGTTTACTTGTCTAATAAAAAAAAATTAGGTTGTGTTTGGTTCTTTAAAAAATACTAATGAAAGAAAAAATGTTAAGGAAAATATTCTTTTCTGTATTTGATTGTCTATTAAAAATTCTAAAGAAAATCTCAAATATAAATAAAGTTACTTAGAAATTTATATATTTTAAAATTATTTAATCTTTATATTGATGAGTTTAAATAAATAAAATTGATTTGAGGCAGCAAATAAAAATAATGGCTAGAATTTAATTTATGTTAATGTTCCTTCATTTATTTCTTCTATTTTTCTTTCCTTTGATTTTCCCTCAAATTTATTGGGAACCAAACATAGCCCTAAAGAAAATCAAATATAGATAAAATTACTTAAAAACTTACAAATTCTTAAATTATGTAATTGTTATATTAATGAGTTAAAATAATAAATTTTTTCAAGTAATAAATAAAATAATATGTGAGGTTTAATCTATTTCTTACTTTTCTTTCATTTTTTTTTCCCTCCATATTTTCCTCCCTTACATTTTCTTTACCATTTTTGGAAACCAAACATAGCATAAATTAATTTGAGGAGGGACAAAAACTGTAACACAAATTACTTAAATAGTTTAATATTGCTTTGAATTAAAACATATGGCTAATATAAATAATTTTTTTCCAAAATTTGAGAGGTCATTTAGGCGCACCATGTTATTTCCACATTAAAATTAGGTGGGTGGCCCAGTATTTAGCCAATTAAAAGAATACCCAATATATTAAAACTGTTATGAAGATATTTACCCTTGATGGAGTGGGTAAATTATAATAAATGTAATTTATTATAAGAACAGTTATTTATAATAAATATAATTTATTATAGCACAATTTATTCGACTACACGTTTGTAAATCCGCTTGAACGTGTATTCTCGGGGCCCTCTTCTCCTATCAATAAGTTATATATAGAAACCCTTTCATGCGCTAAGCAAGACACTCTTCCATCAATACGTAAAAACAATTCTATGTATCAAAGTTTGATAAGGAGAAGAAGAGGATTAAGGATTTAAGATCTATAAACTCGCAAATCTCTCATGGTCACAAGTGTTCTTCAAATCCGTATGTAATCTATATGTTTTTGATTTTATTATTATTATTTTATTATCGTGAGATGAGTTTGAATTCACCGATCCGGAATATTGTGTGTTTTTAATGATCTCTATTATCATAAGGCTGATTTCAGATAAATCTCAACAAATGGTATCGAGCCAAACAATTTAAATATTAAGAATCACGTTTTATAAAGATTAAATTTTGAGATTTATCTTTCGATTAATCTTGCTCACTAAAATGAATAATTTTTTTTTAATTAAACAAAATAGTTAATCGCCTCAACGCTGCAGGGGGGCGGAAGATTTTTTTTTTATTTTTCCTGCAACGTTGACTCGGATCAATGTCTGGGTGAGGGCTCGTTTGGCATCGTCCGGCGGGGTCGCTTTCAGCGCCATTGCCGTCGCTTCAAAGGCCGCATTAACCGCATTAGAAGCTTCAATAAAGGAGTAAATACAGAATCACAACACCTAAGTACTGATTGTCATTATCACTTATTTGAATATGAAACTAAATTCTCAAGATGGGCTATGTATCCCGTGATTTGAACCTTTGTGAAATTATCCGATGAATGCCGATTTCTTTGATTTTTATTATGATTGATTATTGAATCAGATGATTATTAAAGATTTTTAACTCAAATAAAAGAATTAATTTCATCTTGTGAAATTTATCCAAATGACAATTTATAAATGTAAGGTTAACTAATTCTAGATAGTTGCCAAAGTAATCCTAAATTAGTGAGCCTTGTATTTATTGAATTGCATAAAAGGGATAAAGGAGATTTATAAAATTCTTAATACCCTCTTTATAATTGCAGAATGGCATTTCAACCTAAAGGAGAGTAAATTTCTGCTAATTATTAATTAATGTTTTTATTTTGTGTTGCTTAGAAAGGTAAAATGGATACCCAAAGGTAATATATAAATGACACAAAATAAGTAAAGTGTTTTAAGTTCTCCTCCAAGCGAACACTCTGGAGCATGCTAAAATTCTACCCAAAGCCGAGAATTTTGTTTTGCTATCAATACTATCTATTTATTTTATACTTGGAGGCCTTATTGTGAGCATTGTTCTATTTTGTACAAACACTTCATTACACTCTCTTGCATCTCGAATGACTATTTTTGATGGATCGAACTTTTTCTCGAATGGTATGAAAGAGTTCAATTCATCGACGTATCAGACCACCCGGCTTCACAACCCGATGTCCTCCGGCCTGATACGATCCGGCCGCCGAACAACCAAAAGCTCCGGGCAAGATCCAATGCACTTCGCTCCGATGTTTATGAGAATGACTATTGCCAATAATATCAAGACACTGGGAACCGAGTTTGGCCTTAATTTCAATTATCGAGGGTTTTCAAACGCGCTGATATGTTCCTTTGCAGGCACATTTGATGGTTGAATGATCTACCATGAAAGTATGATGGTCGAAGGTATTCAACAACATATTTTAAACATGATCGAAAAGGTCGCAGTTAAGGCACTCAGCATGGTATGGATGAGTCCTTCTTGGTGCCAGCTTTGTCCTTAACTCCATCATACTTGTTCTTATCCAAAATCCACTATAATACTAACAAAGGATCTGGAACTTGAATGAGGTCACCAGTAAATGTATACAAGATGAAGTGAGATTAAGACAAGAAGGACATAATCTTGCTCTTGTTGTAACTCATGGAGCCATGAAGAAGAAAGGAAAATTCAAAAAAAGGGAAAGAACTTTCCACCTAAGAAAAGTGGACATGGGGAAGATAGCCAGAGTCATGATGGAAAATTCATCAGAGTTGCTACTTTTGTGGCAAGAAAGGGCATGTGAAAGATGATCAGATTGCGCAAGGCTTGGTTCGAAAAGAGAGGTATAAATCTTTTCTTGAGATAATATAACTAATCTCAAGTTCCTTCAAATACTGTGGATTGATTCGCCGCCAACTCATGTGACTAATTTAATGGATTCCTTACAACCAGAAACTAAAGGAAAGTGAAAAGTTCCTCTATATATAAACCGCCTCGGCCGGGAGTGATAGCCGTTGGTACTCTATTGCTTACTATTAGAGACGGCTCATCGGATGGATCTTTTAAATACTTTTTATGTACCTTCTATCTCTAGGAATTTAGTTTCCTTGTCCAAATTAGATGTTATTGGATATTCTATTTTATCTCGGGCCCGATAATTAAGTTTGATACAAATTCTGCCATGTTGGTTATGGTATTTTTATGATGGTTTATATAAAATTTCGAATCATGAATTTGCATGCTCGATAACCCCATTCAAATGTTGGTTTAAAACGTGGCTTAATTAATGAAAATTCTTCAATCTTGTGGCACAGAAGACTAGGACACATCTCTAGGGAAAGAATTGAGAGATTAGTGAAGGAAGGAATTTTACAAAATCTTGACTTCACTGATTTTCATGTATGCGTGGATTGCATAAGGGAAAGCAAACTAAACATACAAAGAAAGGTGCCACAAGAAGTAATGAGCTCCTTGAGATAATTCATACAAATATTTGTGGACCACTCTCTGTTCCATGTTTTACAGGAAAGAAATATTTTATCACCTTTATAGATGATCTATCTTGTTATGGTTATGTTTATCTAATGCATGAAAAGTCTCAGGCCATTGACATCTTCGAGATGTTCATAACAGAGGTCGAGAGACAATTAGATAAAAAGATTAAAATTGTGAGATCAGATCGAGGCGGTGAATATTATGGCAGATATGATGAATCAAGACAAAATCTTGGTCCTTTTGCCAAATTCCTTGAAAAGCATGGCATTCATGTTCAGTACACAATGCCCGGTACGCCTACGCCAGAATGGTAATCACACATTAACGGAAATGGGTTGTGAGTATGATGAGTTTGATTTTTCAGACCTATTTATATGGTGAAGCCTTAAAAACCGCAATGTATATCTTGAACAGAGTTCCAAAAAACTCCTTTCGAGTTATGGACTGGTAGGAAACCTAGCTTGAGACATATACATATATGGGGTTGTCCAGCGGAGGCAAGAATCTATAACCCACATGAGAAAAAGCTTGATTCAAGAACGATATCTAGATATTTCATCTATCCGATAAATCAAAAGGGTACAAATTTTATTGTCCTAACCACAATGTAGAATAGTTGAAACCAAGATGCCGTATTCTTAGAGAATGGCTAAAATTAAGGGGGAGTAATGTCTCAAGAAAGGTAGATGTCAAGAGATAAGAGGATATCCCACCACTTTTTTTACCTCAAGAAATAATTGTCCCTCAACCTGTTCAACAAGTTGAGGGAAAATACAACATAATAGAGATATTCATTACCACTTTAAAAATATTGCCATTGAAAATGTCAGAGAGCCACCACAAATCCCAAGACCTTGGAGGAGATCTCGCAATTAAGAGAAAGGAGACCCGCCATTACGTATGATTATGCAGGTATTTACAGAATCTTATTTTGATATCGGGATAAGGAAGGATCCGTTTCATTTTCACAAGCCATGGAAAGTGATGATTCAGTGCAAATTGATGGAAGCAGGAATGAAGAGTTGAAATCTATGGCCTATACCGCAGAACTGGGATCTCATCGAATTGCCTAATAGTTGTAAACCTATCGGCTGTAAATGGGTCTTTAAGACAAAGCGACGCTAAAGGCAGATCAACATTTAAGGCCAGACTTCAGGCCAGTTGTTTCACTCAAAAGGAAGGTATCGATTACAGATACCTTTCTCTCCAGCTTTCCAAGAAAGATTCGCTTTAGAATCATATGGCACTTATAGCTCATTTTGATTTAGAGTTACATCAAATGGATGTGAAAACCGTGACTCTTAAATGGGAATTTGGATGAAGATATCTAATCTACATGGAACAACCCAAAGGGTTCGCAAAGAAAGGAAATGAACACCTAGTTTGCAAATTAAAGAAATCCATTTACGGTCTTAAACAAGCTTCAAGTCAATGGTATATTAAGTTTAATAATACCATTACATCTTCGGATTAAAGAGAACATTGTTGATCGGTGTATATATCGAAAGTTAGTGGGAGGCGGTTATATTTACGTCTTGTATGTGGATGATATTTTGCTTGCTAGCAATGATCTTGGTTTATTAGGTGAAACCAAGGAATATCTCTTTAAAAACTTTCATATGGTTGATATGGGTGAGGCAAACTATGTTATTGGCATCGAGATCTTTAGGGATGGAAGTCTACAAAGTGCTAGGTTTATCTCGAGAGAAAGGATATATTGATCGGGTTTTAGAGAGATTTAATATGCGGAGTCATGTTCATCGAATTATTGCACCTATATTGAAAGGTGACAAATTAAGTAAAATCACGATTGCCCGAGGAATAACATAGAAAGGGAGCAAATGAAGAAAATTCCTTATGCATCAGGCGTGGGTTTGATGTACGCTCAAACATGTACTAGACCGGATCTCCCGGCTTTCTTTGTAGGCATATTAGGAAGATACCAAAGTGATCTAGGATTGACACTAGAAAATTTGTAAAGAAAGTGATGAGGTACTTACAAGGGACAAAGGATTATATGCTCACATATAAAAGATCTGAACAATTAGAGATTGTAGGTTACTCGGATTCTGGTTATGGTGGTTGTCTCGATAGCTTAAAGTCAACTTTAGGATTTGTCTTTATGCTAGCAAATGGGGCAATCTCGTGGAAGAGTGAAAAACAATCAATTACTGCTTCATCCACGATGGAGGCTGAGTTTGTTGCTTGTTTTGAAGCTGAAATCTGCTATAGTTCTTGAATTTTTGTCTCAGGGCTTGGTGTTGTCGACTCTATTGCTAAACCTTTGAGAATATATTGTGATAACACCGCCATTGTTTTCTTCTCTAAGAATGGCAAATTTTCTAGTGGATCAAAACACATGGATTTAAAGTATTTAGTTGTTAAAGAAAGAGTCCAGAAACAACAAGTGTCAATTGAAAATATTAGGGCCACACTTATGGTTGCTGATCCATTAACTAAAGGATTACCTCGAGCATATTTAGAACATGTTATGAGGATGGGCCTTTTGAGTAATCCATATATATGATAATGAATGGTGGTTATGTAATTGACAAATTTGGGCATTAAAATTGTTTTACATTTATTCTTGTTTTCAATTATGGGTCAATACACGTTTATTGTTTGATAAACAAGAATTGTCCTGACAAGACAAATTACATGGGTTATTTGGCATTATGGACTGGGTTAGTAAGGGTTATTGATGTGTGGTGCATGAAAGGAAACATGACATTATGGTCATGTGACCTCTATGACTCGCATTTATAATCTAAACTGATTCAGTATTATGGTATATGATTTTGGACGCATTGACTAAGTTTATTGAAATCGTGATCACGTGTCAAATTTATTTTCCAGTATATATTTTTTATATTATAGTTTTCATAATCGGTTTAGTGGGCCAAGTGGGAGAATGTTATTTCCACATTAAAATTAAGTGGGTGGCCCACTAACCTAGTATTTAGCCAATTAAAAGAATACCCAATATCTTTAAAAGAATACCTTGATGGAGTGGGTAAATTATAATAAATATAATTTATTATAAACGATTATTTGTAATAAATGTAATTTTATTATAAAACAATTATTTATAATAAATGTAATTTTATTATAAGAACAATTATTTATAATAAATATAATTTATTATAAGAACAGTTATTCGAATTACACGTTTAGAACGGTTTTTAAACGTGTATTCTTGGCCCTCTTCTCCTATCAATAAGTTATATATAGAAACCCTTTCATGTGCGGTTAAGACACTCTTCCATCAATTACAGAAAACAATTATGTGTATCAAAGTTTGATAAGGAGAAGAAGGGTAATGATTTAAGATCCTATAAATGAAGGGAAATCTCTCATGGTGTAAGTGTTCTTCAAATGGTATGTAATCTATATGTTTTTTGATTTTATTATTATTATTTATTACTCGGAGATGAGTTTGAATTCAATGATAAGGATATTGTATTGTTTCAATGATGCAGAATATTGTGTGTTGATTTACGTATTAAATCTCGACACACCAGCCCCACCCTTCCAGAGCCTTTGCTTGGTCAAAATACAAGAATAATAATAATAAATACCATATGGAACTATTATTCGTCACTCGATTACATTCTATGAATAGCCTAATTTACGCACGAGAATGCTTGGTGTATGTAGTATGAGTGGGATATGTTAATACTAAACGGTAATCTCTTTTTCTAATTACTTATGAGACGAGACATGTTCATTTTCAACTGTGAATCAAATTGCTTGAGGTACTTCATATGGTATTTGACAAAAGATTTCTTGAGTTTAATTACTTGTATGTAAAATATTTCTTCTCAATATTGATGGATTTTCTTAGATGAATGAGCCAAGTGTTTCCTTTTTGGGGTAAGCTTATTCAACTTTATGATTTTTAGGGCTAAGGTGCATGAATGTCTCGAGGTTTGCACGTATGTCTCACTTTGCTCTTAAACTTTTTTTGGTTATAAGATACCCATGACTTTTACTTCTGTACTCACCTATGGCCATCAGTGACATTTTCTAACGGTAGGGGCATGACTGAGCTAGGAAAGTAAATGTTAGGGGTATCTTGGGACTGAAAAAAAGTTTAAGTGCAAAGTGGGACTTACGTGTAAAAATAAGAGGGTATTTGTACGCCTTATCCCTTTATTCTTAGGGACAAGAAGAAGAGTCACATATTATTATGAGAAAATGTATTAGGACAGAAGATTTGAAGAAAAAACTTGTACAAAGCTCGGATGATGAAACTTATTGTGAGAATCCCTTATTTTTTGGAATGTATGTATCATTCTTATTTCATTAATTCTTGATTAGAGATGTCGTTTTAAGCTAATATCTCATAATTATATATGAATAAAAATAAAACATTAAATTCTAGGAAGAATTTACGTTATCATGCTCGATATTCATTCTTCGTTAGATGAAATGGGCAATTTGCCATGTTGAGGTGGTAAGATAGGTACTTCTTTGGCAGAGTTACCCGGGACTTGCAGCATTTGAATCTCAGCGGGAATTATTTTGAAGATAATTAATCATATCATACATACATATTATATAATATTAAATTCCAATCAGTTTGTTTGTCTCAACAGAATCTCATAATATAATTCTCTCTTTGTAATTTTGGAAGTCTTTCCACTCCAACTCAAAATCTTTTAACATAATCCCTTGATTTCAGCTGGAATTTTATGGAAATTATATGCGTTTATGTACCAAGTGAAAATTCATCTGAGTTTGTCTCACGGATATAATTATGTCTTTCCATAATTTTACAGAAATTCTTCCCGCAATTACGAAATCTTTCCAACACCCAATCCATCGATCTCAGTGGCAATAGTTTTGAAGGTAATTATGTGCATGTATACCTTATGAAATTCAATTCATGATCAGTTTGTGTGAGTACTCAGTAGAATATAATTCTCTATTTAATATCTCAATTTTACAGAAATTCTTCCTCAACCCAGAAAATCTTTTTCCAACTTACAGTCCCTTGATCTCAGTAGAAAATATTTATATGACATGAGAGCATGATTTGGCATAAAAATATGACCACTTTGGCATATTTCAATCCGGCTTGAAAAACCAACTTGAATGTGAGATTCCGATGCCCGTGAGAGATTTATGTAATTTACGTATATTATACTTGTCTGACAACAACCTCACTGGACTGCTGGAAGAGACTCTTGGCCTTCTCTAACAACACATTAGAAGTTTTAGATTTGTCTCATAAAAGTATGTTTGTCAAGATGGGTCCAAATTAGAGCCGGTAAATGAATTTAATCTAGCAATTTAGGCTAGCCTATTCTGAGTTCTGACCAAAGCAGGTTGTAACCTTAAAAGATGCTAAAAAAATTAATTTTACAAATTCATCATTCTTTAAATAAAAATAAATAATATATAAATATATAATAATAAAAACTAATATATAAATGATTGAGTCCTAAATAATATAATAGTAAACAAACTTAAATAAATAAATAATACTATAATACTGTTATAATCATAATATCAAACTAGTTAGCTAAATAGTACAAAAACAATAAAGTAACAACTTAATAACATATATGAGAAAAACAACTACAAAATATCAAATGAAATTTCATGTCTCTAATCTTCATCCTCATCCTTGTTATATCCAATGATAACATGTGATTCCACATTGGAAATGATTGTACATTAAAAAGATATATATCCTCGATGGTGGTTGAGTTATCATCATCTATTAATTAATTTAGAATGTTAACAGCATAAATTTCATTTATGGTTGGAATAAAAAATATTTTTTCCAAAATGCACATCTCAACGTACAATAATGGAAATATCCTATTTGTTTGAAAATTCATCTTGCTAGGAATATAATCATATTAGAAATAAATTAGTATATAATTTTTGTTAATTATTTTAAAAATAACATTATTTTATTTGACAACAAAAGTTTAAGTAATAAAATTATTTAAAATATATTGATAATTTAGTTATTAAATTTAATTTAATTTATAAACTAGTATATACATTTTATAAAAGCTTATATGTGATTAGATAAAATTTAAGGATGAATAAAAAAATGAAATTGTAAATATTTAAAATAGGATTAATGAGATAAATAAAAATATGTATTTAATATTAAAACTGTAATTTATTTAATTCAAGTAATTAAGTAAATTTACCATACAAGATTTTAAATATTAGAGGTATCATATAAATTATGATAAAAAGATATAATTAGAAATTGAAAATAAAATAGTTAAAACAACAAAGTTTAATATATTAATCATATATTATAATAATAATTATTTTAAAACCCTATATGCTATAAAAGAAATAGTCAAAATATCAAATTTTATAGATGAATTATTGAAAATCTAAATTACTAAGCTATTTACTAAAAAATTAAATAAAAATTTCGGATCAATCGAGCTAACCTGAGCCAAACCCACATGGGCCACTGACTAAAACAGGTCAGGCCAAATTAACTCGATTTTATTCGGATCTTAGAATTTTCTGATCAATCCTCGAAAATTTAAGTTAAAAAATGGATTAATCATCATCTTCGGCAATATTACTGGATTACAGAGTCGATATAGTGGATAATTTCCGATAGGCATTCGTTAATTGTTTTTGGGTTTATATTTATATTAGGTAAGATAAAGTATATTCTCAAGTGGGTCCGATCTTATCTCAAAAAAAAAAAAAAAAAAAGAAAGAAAAGATGGGTCCAATCCGGTATGTGTCTTGACTCCAATAGACTATATATTAATTTTTTTATTATTAGAATATAATGACCTTGTGATATAACTTAACTACCACTTATCAAAATGGGTCCCCTGTGATGACACTTTAACCAGTACCACTTTAAATGAATATTACGTTTTGAAAGTTTTCTCCAATTTTCATTTATTTAGATAAATTTATGGATTTAGTAAAATATTTTTTTGATAGGTATTTTTCTATAATGAAAATAAAGCAAAAATTTAATGAAATATAATGTCTATATTTACTGAAATAATTTTGTAATCAAAATATTTACTGAAATATAATGAAAATAAAAGTAAAATTTTAATGTCAAATATTTTATAATTTTCATCATTTTAGTAAAAAGTATCGGTTGTGTTTTTGCTATTAGCTCTTATTAGTTTATGCTCAGAAGCAATCTAGGCAGATTGTTCAGAGCCTTAATTAATAATGGGTTCATGGATCCCCAAAGCAGCTCGTTAGATGGCGGAGCGTTTAGCGATTATTAGATACAAGAAGAGGCCAGTTGTGGGCAGTGTTATAAAGCCCGAGGTGTTATACAAAACCTAGGAGGTTAGGGTTAACGATCTATAAATACCTTGCTTACTAGCCTCTAGGAGGTTTAGAAGTTTACTAGCCTCGGGTCTATAAAAACACCTTGAGAGAAAGCGAAGCCCCGAAGGTTTCGAGTGTTCGGATCTAGTGTCTTTTGTGATCGGAGTCTTGGCCGCGGATCTATCGCGTAGAAATAACTTGGAAGGTCACAATGGATTAGAAAGATTTTCTGTAGACTCTACGGGTTAGTATTAGGTGATGAAAATATATCATCATACGTTGTATTTAAGCATGATTCCTAGCTTGGTATGTGATTCCTTCAATTGGTATCATATCACTGGTTGAATCGGTGTGTGATAGATTGAATCCATAATTTTATTTCTCATGTATATATGATGTATATTAGATATATGACACCTAGGATTCTATTTTTTATGTTATTTATAATTTTGTATTATAAATGAATGATTGCTTAAATTCCTTAATCCATATGGTAGTAGATTTTGCTTAAAGGTTTCTTTTTGGGGATGTAACAAGGAGGCTAATCATAAGATTAGGTTTCCTCCTTGATTTATTTCGTATTTATTTTTCTCGCAATTTTTTTATATGTAAATTCGGATTTATTTATAAAAAAAGGTAAAAGGGGCGCTGCGTTGTCAGAATGGGCTGATTTTTGGTAGGGTGGTTCCTCAGATAGTGCTCTACCTCCCTGAAAAATTCGTAAGTAATCCCGGAAGTTTTGTGTGGTTACGGTCGGCAGTAGCTGGGTGCTCGGATTCAATAGGACACGTTATTAAGTGTAGCTGCAACCCCAAAAGCCACCCTAACTTGGCCCACAATGCGGACTTACAAGACCTGAAGAAAAGAAGAAGCACCGGGCTGTGATATCAAGTTGTGTGACACCTCAAATCTCGGTCCATCGACTACCGCCACCAGAACACTCTCCTCGCACGTCGTGACACGATATTTCTTACGTAAAATCTGCAGCTCTTTCGTGCGGGAGCCTACCCTAGTACATAATCCCCGCATAACCTGTCCCAACAACATTCAAAAAACTGCAAGGAGTAAACGCTGGGCCCAATAACAATACTATCATAAATACATCAACTATATCAAATAGTTTCAAAGAGTTAATAATTTCTCTTTATACAACATATATTAAAATGTAACATTCTAATATATATACACAACTAAACGCCAGCCACAATCCCGCGAACGGCTCAGATGAGCCGGGCTCCCTCGTGGCGCCCCACAGACTAAAAAATGACATCCTCGATTGTGGTGAGCTATCGTCGCAAAGAGCGCTTTAATCACCCTAAACTACTTACTTCCACCTATGCATACATGCAATGTTCAATAAACACACATCCAAGCTATTAAAACATACTTAATGTCTATACTTACTAACTCATACCCAGGTCTCACCGGCCCCCTTCACACCCGCTGCCATGTATGAGAAAACTACCAAACAAAAGTTACCAGTTAATCGTGGTCAACCTCCTATCTAAGTAGAGAGCGACCGTGCTCGACGTTATATCAATGATCATCCTCCGGGCGTATATCAATTGGGCCGACTTCGACGATTGATATTTTTATATGGACTACCCTCCGATATTATCAATTGGGCCGACTCCGACGATTGATATTTAATATGGACTACCCTCCAATAATTATTATTATTATTCAACCCTCCGAAACAATTCTCTTAAGATCACCCCATGCACTCACTCCTATCGCTCTAGGATGCCCCAGTGCATATGGAAATGCATGATGCCAATTCCAATACAATTGATATAATATGTACTTATCATCACATATATTTACATAATTTAAATCACACAAACATGTCGCGTAATTTCACAAATTATTACACCAAAATTAAATACTGGCACTATCAAACACGAGCAATTCAACTTGAATTACTCAACCAATCACATTATTTCACAAAAATATTTTGTGAACACTATTCCTATGAACAAAGGAAAACCCCTGCCATCAAGCTCCTGCAGAATCATCAATCATCGTCACTTTCGTAACCCGACTACCCCCATTTTCGGCCTCATACACACTAACACATAAATCTTTTCTATTTCATAAATTGGTGAAACAACACCCCCAAATTCTCATACGTACCACGAACCGTCCAAATGGGCTCCAAAATTCTCAAAATTCCAACACCCGTCCTGGGACTGATCAAACGGCCGGCTCAAGGCCTCAAACCACCTGCATTTACAAAACATCAAATCGAAAATAATAAACCGTTAGGATAAATTTCACCTCACGGAGCTGTCGGTGTAAACTTTTTCTCGGGTGTCCACGCGTAGCTCCCACGCAGATCAACTTTGCCTCTCACCACGGTGCCGAAAAACCTACTAGCCTCACTTCCTCGTAGATCCGAGAAAAAAACGAATAGAGAGAAACAAAAAAATTGCACCCTCTCACCTCCCAAGCGACGCAAAATGCCTCCTCGCCCTTTTGATTTTTTCCTTTATTATACTGGCATTATTATTATTATTATTTATTATATTATTATTATTATTATTATTATTATTTATTATTATTTGAATACTCAGTTTTATATTATTGTCTCATTCAGGTCCATTTCTATCCCAAAATTTTTATTTCTTTTCACTTCAATTATTTTAAATGAATTTTAACTCAAGCCATTTTCTGACTTCCGAGATTTTCGTAAAAATCTCGTCCCTGAAGTCATTGGCGATTTATCACCCAGAAATTTGTAAAATATTTTGATTGTCTCAGAATCCGACGACACTTTTCTGGGTCACTAGATTTCGCGAGACGAATTTAACTTTTTGCCAGCACTCTGCTTTCACTATCCTGAGATCTAGAGAATAAATTTCGATTTTTGACCAAAATTATGATTTTACTCCTTTTTCCAAAAATTGCACTCTCTAGTCTCATTCTCCCTTCCTTAAAAGGAATTTCAGTCCCCAAAATTCTAGACACACATCACTCACATGCATATGCAACAAACGTGCACTCTACTCATGCATATAAACTCATCATCTAAAGATTTAAACTACTAAACCACATACCGGGTCATCCCAAACAAGAAGGGAGACAGGTGGTCCAAGACTGGGTGTCCACACGCTCCCACGCGACCCACCCAGTGCCACCACACATCAGCCCCACGATCTTAAGGCGTCGCAAACCCCGATCAACTATCCAAATGCAGTCACACCGGTCCCTCTCCGAAGGTCCTATCCACAACCCTCAATCTGTCCCTAATCCACCACTACATGAGTCGGATTTGGGAGTTATTTCCCGAGCATGGAGACGTGAAATACCTCGCAGGTGGACACACCCGACATGTTGGGCGATAAAGCCAATCTAAGACGCCTACAACCCTACCCTCTCGAGCATCTCGAAGACCTGGCAAACCCCTGATACCTTCCCGCGCCACGGTTCCAGCACTCCTCTAGGCATCACCTTCAAGAAAAACGTGATCCCTGCCAACTCCTCAACCCCAAGGGTCGACAGACATCTCAAGAGATACTCCTTCTCGCGGCTCGAAATGAGAAGACGTCGCTATATCAAGCTCACCTTCTCCTGTGTGCTGCTTAATCGATCGTGACCAAAGGATTTTAGAACTCTCTCCCATCTCGGAATCAATCTAATCTGCGATTCAGCCTTCCAGCATACATGCCTCATATGGTGCCAGACCAGATACCCTGACAACTATTGTCAGAAGTGACTCCACTAAGGGCAATGCTCCTGCCACCCTTATGATCCAGATCGCCACGCCGTGGCAGCGATGCCTCAACAATCGATAACCACACAACACGAATCTTTACACAACCCTTTGCTTCGTGTAACCGACCTTCCTGCTACTATCAATCATCGCAATAATCCACGAAATCCGTCACCCGAATCCATGCCATCATGAATGATATCCACGATCGAGCTCTCGCGAATTAACAACACCTACCAATTTCCAGTTGGTTTATCCAAATCTCGAGTCACTCTCGACCCTACCACCCAACCCGCCACAATATAACCCATGGTCCGCTGCCATATCCACACCTTAACCCCACTTTACACCTCCCGAGCCTCTTACATTCACACGTAAATTTGTGATATCCCGTCTCTTACACCATAACTCCAGATTCTTCACCCTTTAGGATTAATCTACCCCCTTTGCTTGCCCAACACACTCTTAATTTCTTCATTTAATTAGCCGAACTTTATGAGTCTTCATTGGACGGTAGCCCTAAAGATACCATAACTCACACTCACCAAGATGTGAACGTACTGCACCCACACCCGACTTGACGCCGACATGTTACCGCACACAAACGCAATGATGTCCTACTATGACACCTAATCCCGGTCCACCACATGCGACCGATATCTCCTTTCACTCATAATCCCGACCTATCAGGTCAATTCTCACCCTACATCCTAGGGAAGAACATCTATTATGGCTTCTCTAAAGGCCGTAACCTCTAAGCCCAAATCCAAGGTCGTGTCGGGTATGTTGAGACTGGAAAAAACTTCAAGGGCAAAGTAGGACATACACACAAAACTCGAGCGCATTTATACACCTTATCCCATGATTTTTAAAGCAAGAAGGAGAATATGCGTATTATTGTGAGAAGAGGTATTAGAACAGCGTATTCAGGCTGAAAACTTTATGCAAAGGTTGGATGATGTGAATCCCTAAGCTCCGCTCAATTTCTCTCTCTCTCTCTCAGAATCTGCAAATCTTTTCCTATTTCTAAAGATTCAACCTTCAATGGAAATTCAAATTGGATATGGATTGATAATTTATCTCATTAATTTCTTGATTAGAAGTCTTAGCTAATATCTTTCTTGGTATATCTTTTGAATAATGAAAGCTAGGACACTCTCCAAATTCCGAGGAGCAGGCGGCGGCGAACACTTCCAACCGAGGGATTAGAATTGATAACTTAAGTGGCAACATATAGTCGCCAAGATATCAAGATATGCATAAAGAAAGTATTCACCCCTTATTGGTAAACAAATAGTTGTGGCATTTTCTTCTTGTCCCTAGAATGTTAGAAAAATATCTTTTAAAAAATCTTGGAAGTGGTAATGATATATTTACAACTGAAGAAATATTCTATGGAAGAATTCATAGATAATTGAAGCAACCTGTTTTTTCGGGGGCCTAAACCTATGAACTTTGGTTTGTGTGAGGGATAGATACACCCTATCCAATGAGTCAGAAGCTCTTGAATCAAGATGATGCCACATTAGAGTTAAAGCGAACCATCAAATGATGTGAAGTTGCACCGCACTTCATGTTTTAAAATTCTTTACCATCTATAATCAGTCTATTCATGTAGCGCCTCGCTTCGGTCCGACCCGATTGGCGTGTGATCCGAATCAACCTGGTGATGCCCACGGTCATCAATTTGAATTTTTAACTTGGCACCGTATCGCTTCAGGCGCCGACTTTTTTCTCGCTACTATAAACTTATAACCTTTAAGTTTGTTCATTCATATAATGCCAAACACTGAACTTCGTACGGCATCCCGTAGCATCTTCGGCACCCAAAGAGTGTGTCGCCTCGTTACCGACTACGTGGAGTGTCGACTTCTCGCTTCGGGCTTCCAATACCTACACCTGATGAAACACCCGTGCATGTTTATACCACAATTTAACGCTATACTTATCACTCTAATTAGGGTCATCATAACTGTGACAATTACATATAACTTTAACATTCATTTACATATATACATGCTATTCATGTTTTGCACATATCATTTATGAGCACTTCTGTGGGCATCATACTTATTCGCCTTATCATATTTCATTTCTTATCATATTTCATATGCTGTGTCATCTTACACTTTACTTCGTTTCAGAATCGTATATTATCATCACATAGCGTTGCTATGCTTCATCATGCGTCATTCCGGCGATACTGGTTATTCTTTATGTTTCATATGTCCGCGAAATACCTTAGAAGCTTATACGAAAGAATCAGATATCCGAAGGTACCTATCATCAGATGAGACAAAGGACTCTATCCGTATGACCCAAACGGCCGCTATAATGATCCAAATGGGACGGCGTCATCGACCAAAATCCGGGCTCGATATCCATTGCAAACTGTGATCAAAAACAACCGTAATTCCTATAGGTAAAGTTCTCTCATCTATTTAACTACCTCGGCCATAAGAAGACAATCAATTTTATTATGTTTTCTTAACAATCTTTAGGAAGTTAGAAAGATATATCTCATACATTTAAAACTATTATTAATAATATTCACTTATACTTATGAGATATTCATTATCAAATAATCTCTTATAAACATTTAACTGTACTTTGCACTTTTTCATATAACACAATTATATGTGTATTCTCTTTAACTTTCATAACACATGTTATCATAATCATATTACTATAATGCATTATTTCATATAACAATACATTTATATAGCCTTTATACAATTTCAGTTTCTATAACCAATTCTGCCTGAACAGTTCAAGGAAGCTCCCAAGTCCATTTCCGACTACAATTTTGACCCTGTAAACGGGATTGTTAGAGAAAGTGATCTTCTAACTCAATATATCCCTATGTCTTAAGTTTCTTATGGTTCAAACATCATGCTTATTATTTGACTTTAATTTGGGAGATATGGTTCAATAATGTAGAATCGCTTCCCGACAATTTCCATGAACACCTGAATGTGCCTGTATTTAGTACCTTTCTGAAATGATAGAGATATAATTTGATCATAATTTCTTCATGAAAATATTCCCTCCTTATGTCTTTTGAAGGTTTGTACGTAAATTTGAATACCTCATTTGGATGAATATATCATCATAACTCAAGTTATGATTTAAAACAACCCATTTGCCCAATTCGTGTGGACTTATGAAATGTACCTTTCAGTGGACCAAATTGTTCCCTTACTTTGACGAATTTTCTAGGTCCAATAGGGTCCAAATTTGGATACACTTATTTCAGGGAGATTTGTTATCCTAGAAGTTAGTTTACTCATAATTTTGAATCACTCAATTTGGATGAGTGAAGCTCAACTTATGGCCTAAATACTCAAAACTCGGTTCTAACCCAAAATCGTACGTAATCTTGACCTTAAAAAATAGAGCATCACTTTGACGACTTTCGTGGGTCCAATGGAGTCCAAATTTGGATACACCCTATTTCGTGTGGGAGAGATTTGTTCTCATAGAAGCATAGTTTACCTATAATTTTAACTGGTAATCAATTTGAATGAGTGATGACCAAGTTATGAAGCTCAAAACAAAAATACTGGCTTCAAAAACTGACATCATCTCCCTAAAACCCAACATTTTCTATACAAATTTTTCCTCCATTGAGAACCACAACCAAACCAAACAACCATTCCAGACAAGAATTTTACACAAAAAGAGGTATTCCAAACCTCCAAACAAGTATCCCTATACATATCCATACAAAAATCCATAAAAAAAATCCATACAAACAATTCTATTCAAAACCATGAAATTCCATACCTGGATTTCTTTTCTCCTTCCTTCTTCCTTCTTCCTTCTTCCTTCTTCTCTTCTTCTTCTTCTCCTTCTCTTCTCTTCTCCCTTATCCGTTTTTTTTTTACTTCAAATGAGAACTGTCTTATCTCACTCAGAGCAGCCATGCTGGCTTAACCTACTTTGAATTCTTCTCCATTTTTGCATTTAGGTCCTTCATTCTGGCTATTCTCAATTTAACTTATCAAAATCCTACTTTGGCACACAATCTTTCCTTCTTATGTCATTTGAGTCCTTAATTGGCAATTTACCAATTTAGCCTTAACTTTTGCATAAATTTCAGGTTTTGCTTATTTTATTTTTAGCATTATTTTATTTAAAATATACATTTACTTTTATTATACTCCTAAACATGCTATAAATCCACAGTGGTATAATTTGGGGTGTTACACCATCCTCAAGACTCCTGTGAGACCAAAGTGGCTGGGTCAATTTAATGATTGTTGGTTTTGGGCTTATGCTCGACTTGAAGGCTCGCGATGTGATTTTTGTGAAAATAAAAAGTTGAGAAAAAATAGGGATATGTTGTGATAGCATATGGGCTGAGTCGGTATGGACTTTTCTGCTTAGGTATTTTTGTCATATTAACACATTAGAGTTTATTTATTATGTTATTTTAATTTTCCTAATTTATAAGTAATGCTTTTTTCTCCGCCTCGTTTTTCCCCGTGCGGATTTCACTCAATCCGGTGTTTATTTTCATCACTTCATCATTGCCAATATCAGCAACAATGATTCTGCATTTTTGTCCCTAAATTTGCATGGGAGGTTATTTTTGACTGCACAAAATGTTAAAATGGATACAATATTGCTTACACCAATGGTAGTAATGATGATAACTTGTTCAAGATAAATAACCCTCACAATAAAGCAATGCCTTCGAATTCATCAATGATTTGATAAGTCTAAAGTACTTGGACTATGCGGTATATTTGTATAAATGTTTCTTATTTTGAGCTTTAAGGTATTTGTTTTTTCTTTTCTAATTATATTTGATTTACCTTTAACTTTTAATATACTAGAAGGGAATTAGTGATATTCTAGTTCAAATTTTCCATACACCAAGCTAATTGAAGACCCTTTTTAAAACTGAGGCTAACGTGCTTTTATGCGTCTCAAAACTAACTTTATTTTACTGTGAAACGCTGCCTTGGTATCACTAACGAGGTATTTTAGAATTTATTTTTTAATTTTGGTTTAAATTTTATCCATTTTGTTAAAACTGCTTGACTTGTAAAAAAGAAACTCATAAGGTCATTAATTAATTTTTCCCTCGTGCAGTAAATTAGTCATGCGGATTTTAGACTTTAAACTTGTTGAAAAATTAAAATCATTAGCGGATCCTTTATTTTTCTCTTAATTTGTCTTGATATTGATAGATTGGCTTGTTAATTAAGGCTAAAATATCCTAGTACATATTTTTTTTTTGTCATTTCTTATATCAAGATATTGTAATTTTTTGAATACGCATTTAGTTTTAAGATAGTAAGTTATTCTCATTAGGACTCGAATTTAAGACCCCCACTTCTAAGGCCCATGCCCATGTCTCTGCTTGAACGACGCTGATCTATCACTTGAACTAGGTATGATTAGCTATATCAAAATATCATAATTAATGATTAAAAAATATTAATAATACGTTATAAAAGGAATTATTGCAACTTTTAAATCTTATAAAAATGTTTATACACTTAGTAAACGACTGTTACAATTTCTATTATGAATATATACATACATATATACTATATGTCGGCCATATAGATCTCGTAAAGTGATATCGCAAGCTGTGTATCAACCTCCCACCAATCGAGAGGGTATCCAACACATTATATCATCACTAATGAAGTCAATGAAATGTCAATTAAACCTCGTAGCTCTGCTTTCATGTAGATATGCCTTAATTTCACTCGTCCACCCCTAAAATAGATTTGGTCTATCCTAAAATAGATTACTTCGTCCAGCTGAAAGAAAAACTATAATTGTTACAAAGTTCAAAATTATATTTTAAAGAATAAAATCATTTGATAAAATAGGTAAGGAATTTTTCTTGAATATATAAATTCAAAGTACTATGAATTTGCATCATTGAAACCAATATTTTATTTATGTAAAAAGGTGGCTTAACCTTTAAGAATGTCTTAGGCAAAAAAAAAGCTTTTCATAGAAATTGATCCTTGATTTTGAGGTTAGAAACAAATTACTTAATCATTGTGTTATAATGTTATGCTGAAAATATTTTGTCCCCCTAACTATATTTTCTAGGTCCACCACTGTTTATGTGGGCTAAAAGCACGTCTAAAGATGGTTCAATATGGTGGTGAATGACTTAATTCTAACAGACATTACATTAAGTACTATTTATTTACTTATTTCTTGGAGTCTATCCATAGCTAAAAATATCTTCTCTAGATCGATCTAATACACTATTTTTTGGAAACCATATTCATACAAGTATGATGGATGAGTATGCTAAAGGACCATGCTCTTTAACATCATTTTAAAGGACTTAGCAGTAGTAGTTAGCCCCACAATTCGTGTGTTCAACAAAAATTTCTAGTTGGGCTTGAACCCCTTTCCAGCCCATTGGGCTGAGGACCAGTTCAAGGATGACTTAACAACGAAATCTAATGGCTGTCTGTTGTACCCAAACCAAAAAGCACTTGTAAGAAAACTATTGAATATAATTACATATTTATTTATTTAATTCTTCATTGGTTGGATAAATAAATTTTTTCTTATTCTTCTTTTTACTAATACTATTATTATTATTATTATTATTATTTGACTTGGAAGTGCAAGAAAACTATTGAATATAATTACATATTTATATGTTTAATTATTCATTGGTAGCATAAATGAAATTTTTTCTTCTTCTTCTTCTTACTACTATTATTATTATTATTTTACCTTGGTAGGTCATGACTTCTTCTCTTTACCACACTGATCTTCCCTTTTTTTTTTTTTTGAAAGGACCATAATAATCTTTTTTTTTTAAAGCTTAATCATTTTTACAATGTAATAAATTGTTTCTATTGAGACTCGAACTTTTCCCCTCCTCATTTCTAGCCTTTAAACGTTTTAACCAATTAAGCTAGGCATGTGGATAGAACCACGGTAATCTTAAAAATAAACTTTTATAAGGTTTTATGAAAATTTAATCACACAATATTTAAATGGATATTGCAAATACTTTTTTAATTAAACAATATAGTGTCCTTAAAGCTACTCTTATAAATATGATAACAATATTAAATATTTAGACTTTTTTAATTAAACACTTGTTATGTCAATAAAAACCAGATATTTAGAAATTAAAAAACTTCAAAAAAGTAAAATAGAAAGCATTGATAAATCGTGTCACTTTTTCATCAATGCAAACTTTAAACTCGGAGCTTCTGCACCTTACAAAAATTGAACATTATATTGTGAAGTTCCTGATAATTTTCTTGCCAAATTTCAATCACTTGTACACATTAAATATTTGAATTTATGTTAAAAGATGTCTCTTTGAAAGTTTCTACTTAGGTAATGTCACGCCTTGAAAATTTTAGAAAGCTCTTTTAAGAAAATAGTTCATATAAATTAATTTTATAAAATTATGAAAAATATATATTAAGTTTTCATTGTGTAACTAATGTCAAAATTTTAACAAACTTTAACCTCACTGATTTTGTGAAACTATAGAAGGCTTAATGTGTGTGTTTTTTTTTCTTTTTTCCTCCCTTTTTTTTGTTTTTTGTTTTTTTGTTTCTGCTCTTCTGAAACTCAACCTCTTTGCGTTTGAGCTGATGAATTCGGGCTGTTGTTAGTCAGACCTGGACTCATAAAACTTTTAAGAATCAACACCATCCCTCAGCTTAAGATTCAAAACAACAACAAAAAATAATCATTGTTATCAAATCACTAATAAATTCAAAGCAAGCCCAATCTTCATATAGCGCCACAGTAATGTACAGCAGCAACCCAATCAGAACCCAAATTATGACAAAAGACAACAGTATTAATCCTTCTATTTAAGAAAACAGCAATCTTACGATATGGTCATGTGCACGTACAAATCAAAACCCTATAAATGAACCCTGAGCAACAAAGAACAATATGACGGTCAAAATTAACTCATAATCCATAATCAAACAAGAAACTGGCAGCTGATCTACGCAAACACTGGTCTCAACCGAAAAAATTAATGCCTCAAAAACGAATCTGAATTCCTCCAACACAGTAATACTTCAAGCTGAAACCCTAGAATTTTTTATCTTCACCGCCACTCAACCAATTAGTAAAACTAGATTCCCTGAAAAGCTAAAGGAGATATTAAGAGAGATGAATGAGTACCCATTGGAGAAATTCAGTGTAGATGATGGAATTTGAATCTGAGGAGCGCCATCAACAGACCTTCACCACAAGGTAACTGACGTTTTTGTCAAAACCCTTGGAAACCTAAGAACAATCTCAAATGCCCCCTCTCACCCAAAAATAGAAACAGGAGAAGCAAGCATGTTTGGCTGGCAGGATACCTAAAAAAAAAAAAGAAGTGATAATATGTCGAGATCGACTGAAAGAAATTTCCATTTTGGCCGATTTTCAGCTATTGAAATAGAAAATTTAAGCGCCTGATAAACTGAGGCCAACTGGCTCGAATCCGCTTTCGACGCCCATGTGAGTTTGGTTTCAGTTAGTCCGATTAGTCTGAAATCTTTATTTAATTTTTTTAAAGTAATTAGCTTAATAATTGAGATTTTCAAGAATTTATCTACAAAATTCGATATTTTGGCTCTTAACATGGAATCAAATATATGCTTTATAGAATATGCGGATTTTGAAAATAATGTAATAATTATAATATATGATTAAATATATTAAACTTTGTTGTTTTAACTATTTTCTTTTTTAATTTTTTAAATGTATACTTTCTTTTAATATAATTTATATGATAATTTAATATTTAAAAATATTGTAAGGGAAATTAGGGAATGAATTTGAATTTAAATTAAATATGCAAGCTTTATATTCTGAATATATTACTTATCTCATTAATCATGGTTTTAAATATTTACAATTTCATTTTTTTGTATTTCTCCTATAAATTTTATTTAGAATAAGTTTTTTTATTAAAAATGAAGGTGATAGTTTATAAATTAAATTAAATTTAATAACAAAATTATTAGTATATTTTAAATAATTTTATTATTACTTAAACTAGTGTTAATAACAAAATATTGTTATTTTAAAAATAATTAACAAAAATCATACACTTATTTCTTTCATAATATGATTATATCTTTTACTAAGATGAATTTTAAAAACAAAAAGGATATTTTATTATTATACGGTTGAGATGTATTTTTGGGAAAAATAATAATTTTTTTCTAATTATAAAAAAATTATATTTTTATTCTAAATATAAATGATATTTATATTGTTTTTTTTTTTTATAATTAAACACTTTTTACAATGTGTAGTAAACTCACCCTTATTCCTCCCCTCCTTGATAACTTGCCTCTCAAACTTTAAACACTCTAAAGAATCGAGGTAGTATGTGGACTATGTTGTTAACATTCTAAAAATTTAATTAATAGATGAGGATGACTCAAACATCATCAAGGATATACATCTTTATAATGTTGAGTCACATGTTACAGCGCATAACGGCGCGTAAGACACAGTATATAAAATTCCCATTTACTTTAAAGTCAGATTTTCAAAAGATGTTATTGTTGTTATCATTTTTATTATTTTTTATTTTATTTGAAGAATGATAAAATTTGTAAAATTAAATTTTTTAAACATTTTTACTACTTTGGCTATGAGCATTCTGCTTTTGGCCTACAACCCGTGAGCAGCTTGTAATGATAAATGTTTACTCGAATATAACTTGCTTGTATTTAAATCAAACCCTGTTGCTCACACCGAAATACGGCTGACCAAGTTTACCACTTAAAAAATAAAGATTGAATTTAGATTCAATTTGTGTGTGCGGTGTTTCTTTTTCTTTTTTATTTAATATGATTAATAATTATATGGTTGTGTATTTTTGTATGCTATCAGAAGTCATGTTTCATTTACTTAGTTATTTCGATATTTTTCATTTTAGTTATTATTAGCTTTAGTATTTGGATCTTATTTTTCATATGTTTTATTTATTTAGTGCTTTAATATTATTTATATATTCGTAATTTATGCTTAAATTTTTTCATAATAGCTTTAAAATATTACATATTTTTATTTAAGAAGTTAAAATTTGATTTTTACTAGGAAAAGATAAGAAATACAACCACTTTGAAATAATGGGTCATATTGCGGCTGCCTTAGTCACAAGAATAAAAGCAACAATAAAGTCGAATGTCTATAATACTTTCCAAGCTTATATTAACATGAGAGTTTGACTTCATGTTTCAAGATTTGTTATATTAGGCCGATGATCCGACTTGACTTATGGCGATGCAAATACTTTATTACTGACAAGCCGGCTAATGAATTTTCTTGCCGCCTTCTTTCTTTCATGAATTATGGTCACGGCACTTTGTGATGATCCGGCCATCCAGGCCTTTAAAGACACTCATTTTGGGTGTAGAGCGTCAAGGGCTTTATGTCATCCCGTTGTTAGTTTACACGAAATTTGCACGCGAATACAGGCCTTTGAGAAATCTCTTTGTCCGTCAACGCGAAGCCAGACGTCTCCTTTATTTGTCTGACAATTGTAGTTCTTTTTGCGATCCAGTTCTTAAATAAATGCAACTTCCCCTGCACAGAAAAGAATTTCCTTCAAATTTGGCCATTTAAATAACAAACTCATTCTCTTCTGTTTTCATATTCATTTGCGCTATATCAATGTTTTAAAACTGATCAATCACTTAACCCAAGTTTAATCGCTCACTCGCTCAATGGCTGACCGATGGTCGACCACATACTGAACCCGACGTCAAAATATATAATTTATAATTATAAAAAATATAAACATTTAAAAATTAAAAATAAACATAATAAAATTTTTATATTTCATATAAAGTTGATATTTTTGAATTTTATTATATAACATGATTACTACAATATCAAAATATTTTTAAAATTTAATTATTGGTGTATGTATATAATTTATTGAAGCACCATATCTAATTTTATTATTATTATTGTATTATCTTTAATGATAATGGAGCTATGGAGGTATATTCCTATTTCTATTTGGTTACACATCTGAATTACTGATTTATTATGACGCCACTCGGGGAACATTTCTTTTTTTTTTTTTTCAATACGTCGTAAATTCTTAGTATATAAAACAACATTTTTATTACAAGAGCATATGAAATCTTGGTGAAACTCTACAAGAACCGCATTTCTCTATACAAAATGAATTTAACTACAACTCGTTTTACATAAAAATGTAAATCGGGGTTTTCTACCCAAATTTACAGTGATACTTAACAAAGCCAAATCTAGCATTTTCTCAACTAATTTCTTAGACCTGTTTCGTTTCCCGTGTTCCTTCAAGCATTCGAAATATTTTCATGACTCGGTGAGTAATGCCCAAGATAAAATTCTCCTACGGCGGTTACTCCCCACCTAAGTGCACATGCAATGCCATGTTCACAAATTTATACCCCTTCAAGTAAAAATATGTAGATTTCTACATGAATGTCACCTGCCGTGCCCCATGCCTCAAATCCTCTTCGACTCACTCATACATGCATTTTTCCATGTATGAAAACTATTTTCAAAACAAAAGATTTTTGTTTTAGTTCTCATGAAAGTTTCATTGGATATACTCCGATAATAATGTTGGACCTCCCTTCGATATTTTTCATTGGACACACTCCGAAAATATCAGGACAAACCATCCGATATTTTCTACTGACATACCGAAAATACCGTGGGCAACCGATGAGCTGAGGCATTGACACACACTCGGTAACATCGTGGACAACACCGAAAAACTATAGACAACCCTCGATATTTTCATTAGACACACCGAAAAAATTGTGGACAACCTTCGATATTTTCTATCGACACACCCAAAATACATGGACAACACCCAAAACACTGGACAACCCTCCGATATTTATCGGGATGTGACCCGATAATACCTGTGGACAACACCAAAATACCGGTGGACAACCCTCCGATATTTTTTCATTTGGACAGACTCCAATAAAATGTGGTAGACAACCTTCCGAGAAAAACCGCCTATTCAAAGCCATGCCATGCATTCACACCTAATATGCTGATGTCCCCATGCACTGGAGATACAAAACCACCGCATGATATCATCGGCTCAGATGCATGCATGTATCACGTCACAAAATTGTATGTTATCCAATGAAAAAAAATAAGACATGCAAATCAAGTTTTTTCATTTTCCTTATCAAAACACAAAGATGCACGCTACCATTTCTCATACAAAACAAATGTTATCAATCAATACAGAACACATGAAAACTGGAAATTTTTCCAGATTTCCAACTCAGGAAACAATATGCATTACCAACACTGTTTTCACACCAAAAATTGCATGTTATCCAATGAAAAATAAGACATGCAAACTGGGTTTTCTTTCCAATTTTGAAGGATCCCGACCCTGATTAACCTCATGAACCCGAGGGGACCTCCCGGCACTCCAACGGATATAGAAACTTTTCCTCAAAACAATCATATGAAAACTCATGGAGCGAACCCCTTTACAATCCTTAACATATCTTTAGAAATAATGCGGAAGTGAAGTGGTAAAAAATTTTTCTTTTCTTTTCTTTCTTTTTTTTCAAAATTCCGCCGAAGCCTCGTTCTGGACTTTCCTAAATTTACAAAACCTGATAAAAGCATTTAAAAACACTTCTAAACTTAAATTTTCAACTTCCCTATTAGGACTCCTTGTCCACAACCAAATCAAACACAATATACATACATATACATTTATTTACTTCAAATTATCAAAACATTCAAACCTTCTTCAATTCCATGCACATTTTTATCAAAAATTTTGGGCTTGAGCTTCGCTTGTTTAATTCCGCCACGTATCTCATCCATCGAGAGGATCAAAGTCTACATAGTTCCTTTTTCAAACTATATTATATATATATATACATGACAAAATATCTCAACATATACAATATGCAAAATATTTATACAATGCAAGCCACGTGGCTGTTTCTCGATGGCTCGACTCATCACAGGGGGATGTCCCACTCTACAAGACTGCCTCTGCTCCCCGAAATTGGTTTTGAAATGATATTAAACATAATGAGCTAAAGGAGCTCGAGTGTACATTTTTATTTAGATAACATTTTCAAGATATAGCAAAGTAATAAATACTTATACAATTAAATATCAATTTATACCTTAAACTTTCTTTTTCTTTCTTTATTTCTTTCTTTCGATGGAACCTGTGTGGACAAACACATCAAACAGCTTCCAAGTACTGATTTGTGAGGACAGCTTCTCATTCCAGCCATAAATACTACGCCGCTAAACTCACGCTTTGCATGTGGTTCTAGTCATAGCACTTTATCAATGCTGCAAGGATATTACCAAACACCTATTTCCCTCCCTCGCTAGTAACCTATAACTTTACCCTAAATCCTACATGCTTAAAGCAATTCCTCTACGATATCAAATATAACATCATATAAGATTAGTGGTAACCATCGCAAACCTTTCTTCAAAATACATTTCTAAATCCCTTTAAACACTTTACTTTATTATTTATACATTTATGCATTCTTTACACATTTTTAAACTTCCATAATGTCTTAACACATGCATACATATATAATTTAATATAAATATATATATTGATGCAAGATAAAACATTTTCATATGCCTTAACATTTATATAAACATTTCCATTAAACTTTTCAGTTTAATATTAAACCATTCACTTTTAAACTCAATTGTCAAAATATCATTTTTACACTCACAAAGCCACCGCTCAATCCCATTGCTCGTCAGAATTTCCCGCTTCCCGTCCGATAACCCTTTTCACATTTTTCAAGAAAACCACAACTACACATTAATCATATAACTTCCATTTTAATCCACCATACACATTCATTTAAACTAAATGAACAAATTACCCTTAAGCACTAAACCCAATTATTTTTACCAACCTTTTTCCAACAATACTCTATAGACTTTATGACTCAAAAATTATTCAAACGGTCTTCCAAAAATTATGAAACTTCCAGATCAGTCCTTTATATATCCACGACATCTCTTTTAAATTTTCAATTTAAAAAATTCCTTCTAAAGCCTCAACCACATAACACAAGCTACGCGATGTTTTTTGATGCCAACTCGTTAACTCCCCGAATCACTCATCGTTATCCTTTTTGATTTATGGGATCTTAACTCCATAAATTAAATTGTTTCTTTACCATTTGAAGCTATGGTTCTAATGTTTCTTCTCCAATTGGAATCACCCAATTTAGATCACCAAAATTCGTTATTATTTACATCTAGATGACCTAATTTGACAACGCACCAGACATACTCTACTTTGACAAATTTATGGGCACTTTGGGGTTACAATTGGCATGCACTTCCTTCAGATAACTTTTTTCCTTAGAAGTCTATTTTACCCAGAATTTTGAATCACTCACTTGGGATGGAGTGAACCTACTTATGCCAAAACACTACAAACTATACCCAAAATAGAAAGCAAAATAAGGAAGCACATCGAACTCACCTTTCAGTCCGTATTTGGGAGCTTTAGAGCTACAATTTGCTCTTGGTCCCCTCTATACATTTGTAGCCATATCTCTTATGGTTCTTTACCAATTGGAATCAATTCATTTGGATGATTCTAACAATCTATAGCCAAAACAAAAGCAGGGGTTTTACAGAGAGATTTGACAGCATTCCCTTTACTTTACAACATGATCTTAATGCCCTCAATTCAAATCCTTTTCTTTTCTAACCAATTCCAATGCATTTCTAGAGTTAAGATTCACCCTAAAACACATGGAAATTACCAAACTACCCTTGACCCCTCTCATTTCCATTTTGGCCGAATTATGCACAAACCATATTCAAATTTGTTCTTCCATTTTTTCCTTTCCTCCTAATCACTCCAAATCAATGCCTTATACCTCAATTTCATAAATCCCTAACCAATTTCAAGCATATCATACAAATTCAACATCAAACCCTAACCATTCACTCATGATTTTCAAACCTAACCTAATCCATTTCTTTCTCAATTTCTATCAAAATCATCATGATTCAACCTTAAATACCCCAATTCTAACATCCATACAAGAAAATCAAAGCATTTGTACAGAAAACATAAAAAATCGACTTCACGTAATTAGAAACTTTACTTGTTTCTTGAGTTTTCACTGGCTTTTCTCTCTTGCTACCACTTGGAGATCACTTGGAACTTGAATGAGGAGAAAAAATCACATCTCGTACCTTGGCCCTACACTTTTCTTCTTCCTTCTCCTTTCTCTCCTTTCTTTTCTCTCTTTTTCTTCCCTCTTTCTCTCATATGACTCTCCCCTTTTGAGCAACTTTAAATCTCTTAATTTAGATTTTGGCTCCCACTTGCCAAAATTGCCCTTGAACCAAATAATCTCATTTATCCCGTTCTCTTGAGTCACTAACCACAACTTAAAAAAATTTTGATTGGCTCTTATTGCTTGCAAAGTCTCATTGGTCAATTCTCTGTGATATTTTAATCATAACTTAGCTATTAAGAAAGGTTTTAATGGCTCTCACAAGAAATATCTCCCTTATAGCGATTTTATCTCGGTTCACCTCTGGCTTTATCTAGATTAAATGTCAAAAATATTATATGGTCGTCTAAACTTCAAATTGACAGAAATATTCAGAGAAAAGGTAAATCCTTCACATTGGATTCGGGCTCTGAAATCCGTCGATTTAAAATCATTAAAATCGAATCAGGACAATAGCGTATTAATATCAATTACGTTCGGATCGCTGGAAACTATCCAAAGCAGGACTCAGATTTCCTTTAGCACGTTCCGTTCGTTAGACTCTATGATTATTTCCGGACATTTTCGTATTTTCGGCCCAATTTTTAGAAAAATTTCGGCCAGACTCATTTCGGTCACAAAATCACTATTCATAAATCTCCTATTCTCTTCTAAATATCAGTTCAAAGTCATAGGAACTGAAATTTCTTAAATTCATTTGCAAACCCCTCATCCGGATATAATAAGAAAATCACTATTTAACCCAGGGCGATTCGGTTACAATTTTGAAAATTCCATGTGCCCAAATGACGTCCGGGCGTTCTAAATTCTAAGCTACCCTCGTTTTCTGTGAAGTTGGACCTCTGTCGGTTCAAGAAACTATTATAACATTCGTGATTGGGGTTTTACAGAATTTCCTTACCGAGAAAATATCGGCGTAATGCATTGCCATTTCTCATACAAAACGACATGTGTAATCAAAAGAATATAACACACGCCAAACTGAAGTGCCGATTTCCAAACTCGAAATAGTATGCATTACCAACAACTGTTTTCACTGGCGCATTATCAATGAAAAGTAAGACATACCAATGGAATTTTCCAAATTTCGACTCGAGAAACAATATGCATTACAGCCGCTGTTTTCACCAAAGCGCATGTTATCCGTGAAAAATAAGACATACCGCGGGTTTTGCTTTTTCGGTCCTTGGAAAACATCAGCCCGTGCTACCATTTATCTTACCAAACAACATGTTGCTCGATAAAAAAATGCCACGCTGGCCCATTTTCGATTTTCTACAACTTGATAGCACAAATGGCATACTACATAACCAGCGGGTTCTTGCACCAAAGTCACAGTTTGGTGATCCAGCACATGGAGCCGAATTCAATTTACGGAAAAGTGGTATGATTTTGAATTAAATCTGGAGATTTATTTTCGATCTGGATGGCGAAGTCGTTTCACCGTTGGAATCGTCTATTGAAATCGCTAACCTTACTGATAAATTTGTTCGAATTCGAGACAGCTCGAACTAGCGGCGTTTTTTGAGGCATGCATTTAGTGCCGTAAAAAAGCGATTTGATGCGAGTCACGCCTGTACGGCCTCATGTATGTAGTCAGCATGAAGTAGAGAAATTATGAAAATGGACGGCCGAGATAGTGCCGAATGTCAAAACTGGGAAAAGAGGGACAAAATTGGCATTTTTGAAATTGTTAAGTTAGATAATAGGACAAAATGAGAATAGCACCTTCTTCTTCAAAAAGGGGGAGGACCAAAACGTGAGAGACCATGGTGAAATCGGCAGTAGCTGCTGGTTTTTTTTATTTTTAGAGAAATGCATCTCTAAGATTCGAAGATGAAATCGGATCGTCAATTCTTAGACAGAAGGAGAGGTGCTCTGCATCGAGACCCCTGCGTGGACTCAGGATTTAGGGAGTTAGGTAGGCTCAAAGAGGTAAGGGAGTTTCTCCTACTTTGGGTTTTTATTCTTTATTGTACTTTGTGTTTGAGATTTGAAGGAGGCCGTGAGGGCCATTTGATTAGTCCTAAATCTTGGGACCGGGTGTTATAATTTTTGAAACCTCAAATGGACAGCCCGTGCAGTTCACGGACTGTTTGTGATGGGTATGTTGGAAATTATGTAATAAATGATGCTTTGGTATGCGCCTGGGCTGGTAATGGCGAGTGAAGTGGTTCTAAAGTGAGCGAAGATTGGTGATTTTTGGGAATAGCTTAACGGGGTTCATATTCCGAGAATAGTGTTCACAAAAATAAATTTTGTGGTGTAACCATGTTTGGTCGAGTAATTCAGTAGAATTGCCATGTTGATCATTAGCCTATATGAGCTAATTTTGATGTGATGGAAATCACCCAGTACATAACATGATTAGTAACTGAATTTAATTTTTATGTGAATATATGCATGTTATATATTTGCATGTATTATAGGCGCATGTGGGATGGCATCATGCATTCCATATCTGTGGGACTACCCTAGGATGATAAGAGTGAGTGCATGAGATAGTCTAAGAGAGGTGTTTGGGTTGTCAAAATGATAATTATTGAAGGGTAGTCCATACCAAAAATATCGTATCGTCGAATTACGCCCAATTGATATACATCGAGATGATCCGCAAAATAATATCAATCGTCGGAGGCAGCCGATTGACTATCTCTCTCTGCAATTGGAGGTTGTCCACAAATAAACATGTAATAATTCTCATCGAGGCTTAGCCGAGTGTGAGGGAAGTCGATGAGGACTCGGGGTGAGATGATCGAGTTAGACATTCAAGTAGGATCATGCACATTTGCTTGAATGTGTGTTTACTTTAAGACATTGCACTTCACTTAGGTGGAAGTAGCCCACTTAGGGTGATTCCACTGACATGCTCCACTGTCGAGATACTGTTTGCAGTCACGGGAGCGTGTGGGAGGCCCAGGCTAGATCTGGGGCAGTTTTTAGAAGAGAGCCGAATGTGGTTTTGATGGTTCTACATGTATTAGAATTGTTTTAATTTTAATATATATTGTTTAAGAATAAAAACAAATTGAACTCCCAAACTATTGGATATAGTTGGATATATATATTGATGGAAGTAGTGTTGTATTGGGCCTAAAGCGTGTTTCGCACTCATGATAATGGTGTTTGGACATGTTATATACCCAGGTTTTGTCTTCAAGGTGAACTCCGATACAAAGGGGCTACGCTGATTTTTCGTGAAAAATGTCGGTCTTGACATTCCTACCGTATTCAGCAACAGTTGGCGGTGATCAGCGGACCCCACCGAGGTTTTGAGGCGTCACCTGCTTAGTGCCCGGCACACCGCGGTTGTCTGGCCCATTTTGAACTCCAACCCCATGTTGGGGCTAAGCTCCATGGTCATTAGTGGCCCTTGAGGCACAAAGATATCATAGTAGGAAAAGAACCTACCTCTTGGTAGCAAGTCAAATCCCTTCCTTTCCTCCTTTCTCTTTTCTTTATTTCTTTCTTTCTTTCTTCCTTTCCTTCCTTCTTTCTTTCTTTCTTCTCTTCCCTATTATGCCGAACAGATTTTTCCTCAAACCACTGAATTTGGTTTTGAGTTAGGTATGGACACCTCCTGCTCCTGTATTTTTATGGAAAAATCTATGCCATGTGTTCTCCATGCTCCATTCCATCCACCACATTTCATGCATGGTTTGAGGGCATGACACTTGAGTTGTCATGTGCCAAGTCTCCTCCGCTAAGTACCACATATCACACCTTCATGCCAATTGTCCTCAATTATTTGTCCATTAGTTTCTCATCATTGAGAACAACTATACCAAATTCAACAAGAAATTCATTGTGCACCTAGATTTCCCAGGGACAAACTCATCGTATCGTCTGAAATTCGTCATCTGAGATCTAGAAATCTGCAAACTACTATGCGATAACTATGACAATAGTCTATAGTTTAGCATTATTTAGAGGTTTTATTATTATTATCAGTGACCCATTTAAATATATATAAAAATGACCACTTCAATTTCTCTATAAAAAAAGTAAATAATTAAATTTATAACTAAACTAATTTGAATAAAATTAATAAAATTTAAATGAAAAATCTTGTTCATTTCATTTTCTTTTCGTTTTGGCTTTTAGTTAAAATAAAGATAAATATTTATTAGTCAATGTCCATTATTTATTTGTTCATGTTTGTTCTTTTATATACCAATTAGTTTTAAAAAATAAGGTTTCAAAAAATTACTTAAAGTAAAAGTATATAAATAATCACTTTTCAAGTTCGGATATTCGTTTTAGTAAATCAAGTTGTTTTGTTATTTATTATTATATTATACTTTAAAAGTTTTACATTTCATAAAAACAAACGGTTTACTTCATAAAATAAAATAAAGAGGGAAGCATTTACGTAGTCAAAGGCCTCGACCTTGATTTTAGATATTTCAAACTAATGGGTCGATATATTAGAATGATATAAAACTTAAGCCTATAAAAAATTCTTCCAATTGGGTTCAACAGCACGTGGAGTGCAGCCCAGCTGTGATGTAGCTTGACCCAGGGTAATTGGGCCCTGAGCTTTTCTTTGAAAAAGAATTTTGTACCTTAGATAACCTTCGAACTAGTCAGTCTTACTAAGAATCGCCCTGCTCAGCCGATTCAATGGATCAACCATTGGTTTAGTTTGGTCGATGCTAAATGAGTCTCTTACTACCGAAGCCTGATCGAAAGCTCGGTCAGTCACCACCCAATCGGTTGGACCGAAAGCGGTTTGATCTAGGTTTTAAAACATTGGCTTTTACTCTTTCTCTCAAAAATGGCTGGTAGGTGGTGCCCAAAAGTCGAGATAAGAAGATTAGAGGAGGAGATGATTACCTCACTACAGGAGGGAGGTCAAGTGGTCAAAGAGAATAAGGTTGGAGGAGGAGATGATATCTCACTACAGGAGGGAGGTCAAGAGGTAGGAGGGTAGAAAGTTGGAGGAGGAGATGATGTCTCGCTATTAGAGGGAGGTCAAGAGGTAGGAGTAAGACATTGGAGGAGACATACCTCGCTACACGAGGGAGGTCAAGAGATGTGAGTAGCGAAGTCGGAGCTGATGATGTCTCATTTTCGGTCTCGACTTCGCTCCGTGGAGCGCTATGGTGGGATGAACAGGGCTGGAAACCAGATCCTCTCCTGTTCTTGCCATGGCTGCTGAATATGTGAAGAATAAAGATACCGTGGATATGGATTTTGAGGTCGGCTCCTCATATAACCTTATGAATTGTATGCACATCGCCTTTGAGGACCCTTTTCCCGTCACCCATGAAGCCGAATTCCTCCTTTATCCGTCTGGACAACCGTAGTTCTTTACATGTAGTTCTTTAAATAACGAACTCCCCGCCATAACAGAATTTCCCTCTAACTTATGTTCTTTAAATAACAAACCCATTCTTATGTTTCCAAATTTAGTCAGGCTTTTACTTTCCTCAAAATGGCTGGTGGTGGTGTTCCACAAAGTTGAGGGAAGAAGGTTGGAGGAGGAGATGATGCCTTACTATAAGAGGGAGGTCAAGATGTCAAAGGGAATAAGGTTAGAGAAGGAGATGCATAAAGTTGAAGAAGGAGATGATGTCTTGCTACAGAAGGGAGGTCAAGAGGCAGGAGGGAAGAAAGTTGGAGGAGATGATGTCTCGCTACACGTGGGAGGTTAAGAGATATGAGGAAAGGAAGTTGGAGGGGATGATGTCTCATTTCGTGGTCTCAATTTCTTGGCTTCAGTAGCAACTATGGTGGTTGAATAGGGGTTGAAACCAAACCATCTCATTTTTCTCACCATGGTTGTTGAATATGTGAAGAATAGATGTCAGGATATGGCTTTGAGGCTAACTCTCATATAGGCTATGAATTGTCGTGATATTTTGAGGACCTCTTGTCCATCACCCATGAGTTGACTTTTATATAAAATCTTCCGTCCCGTGAGAGTGTACAAGACAACAACCTAGGGCATATAAGAGCTCTAAGTGTCACATTTGTAATATTTTTTGGAGATGGAACATAAATGATAATTTAGGTAAACCCGAATGTTGTAATAGAATAAGGGTACAATTGTCATTTAGCAAAAAGGATATGGAATTATAATCAAAGTAGAGATACAATACAAATAAAACAAGTTGATGTGCAATTTTTAAAATGCTTTAGGACTTAATTTCAATTTAGGAAAAGTGGAGACTATAAAAGGAGAGGAGATAAAAGCCAAATTCATTTTTGGTTCTCAATTTGCTAGGGCTCACGTTGGGTGAGGAGAAGAGAGAAAAGAAGAGCAAGGAAGAGGAAGAAAAGGAAGAAGAAGGAAGGGAAGAAGAAGATCAAGGTATGTTTGTCTTGGAATTAAGTGTATTTTGATGTCTAGGGCTTTTAGTATGAATTTTCCATGGAGATTGTTCCTCCTTGTCTAGGGTTTTGGAAGAGATCACCCAAATCCTAGATTTTTGTTAATTCATGGGTAAAACCCAATTAGTATACAATAAACATGGAATCCTCTTATTTATATGGTTTTGTAGGAATCGTGGACCTTGGGTTGAATTCAGGATTTTACCTAGGTTTGGTTTATAGTTCCAAATCACCCAATTCGTTGTTAAGTTGGTTTGGATGAATTCCATGTTGGTTTTGAGGAATGCTGTAAAAAGGAGAATGTTGGGGTTTAAAGGAAATTCTGTCAAAATTTGGTAAAACCCTGTTTTTGCTTTGCTATAGATTGCTATAATCATCCAAATGAATTGATTCCAATTGCAACAACCATAAGAGATAGGGTTACAAATTTATAGAAGGAAACCAAGAGCAAATTCAGCTCTAAGGCTCCCAAATACGGACTGAAAGGTGAGCTCTTCGTGTAGCTAACTGATTATGCTCTGTTTGCATGGCTGTGTGTTTTGGCCATAAGTGGAGTTTCAACCAAATTGAGTGATTCAAAATTTGCAAATAGACTCTAGGAAATAAGTTAGCTGAAGGAAGTGCATGAAAATTGTAAGCCAAAAGTGCCTAGAAAATTTGTCAAATGGAGCTATGTGCAGATCTCTGTTCTGCCAAATTGAGTCATCTAGATGTAAATACAATAACTTGAGTTTTGGTAATCCAAATTGGGTGTTGAAGAAAACCTTAGAATCATAAAGGCTTCAAATGAGGAAGAAACCATTTCCAATTTATGGAGTTAAGATCCCAGAAATCATGATAACAGTAGGTGATTCAGTGAGTTTGGAATCAAAAAACATGCTGTAACTTGTGCCATGTGGGTTGAGGGCCTTAGAGAAGGAATTTTACATTGAAATTTTAAAGAGATGTCATTGGATATATAAAGGACTGATATGGAGAGTTTCATAATTTTTGAAGACCTTTTGAATAATTTTTGGGTAATAAAGTCCATAGAGTATTGTTGAAAAATTAATAAAATGAGTGGTTTTTTTGTTAGGTTTTTTTAGTGCTCAAGGGTAAATTGTTAATTTGACTTTATATGGAATGTTGTGTGACCTTAAAGCGACTTGCCTGTGAAGTACGTTGTTTATACGTTTATAATGTAGGTGATTAATACGTTGTCGTATTCGTTTGAGTATGTAGGCTAAAAGCAAAGGAGGCAAAGTAGTGGATTTGTGCTCAAGTTGGGAAACAAAGAGGTGAGTGTTCTAAACCTATTTTTCTAAATACTAGTGTATTATTATGAACTGTTTTGCACTGGTATTTAAATGGTTTTGATTTTAAACCATGTTTGAAAGGCAAGCAATGAGTTTAATAAGCAAGCAAATGATTTTGATTTTAAACCATATATGAAAAGCAAATAAGTAATGGTTTTGATTCATTCAACCATACTTTTAAAAAGAAAGCAATGAGTTTGACATTACAATGGTTTTTAACCATAAACCATATTTCAAAGAGCAAGCAGCAAACAAAAGTCTATTTTGTAAAATAGGCCTCAACCAAAAATCCCTAGTCTTAAGCAAGCATCCTGTCAGAGGTATTCGGGAAATAAGATCGCACAGGTTAGATTTCATACACAGATTTAGACGTCTGTCGCAAACCCAAAACGCCTACACATTTAAATGGCACGTGCACGTACTAGAGTATATAAGGTTAAGAGCCTAACTAAATTATGGTGGATGGAGACCCAAACACCCACCATATTTACCTAAAGGTGACGTGGGCCAAGGCCCTTCCACCTAGGGTGATGTGGACCTGTGTCCCACCCCACGGCCGATGCCCGTGCCCCGTGGTTCACCAGGGTACATTTATTGTGAAAGGCCTCCAGTGGTTGATGATTTATAGTTACGTTTATACAGTTTCTAAAAATCAACCATTGGCACACAATCGAGCCTAGGTCTGGTTTGTTTTTAAAGAAACTGGCCGAGCCCAAAGTCTCTGCTTTTATTTTAAAACAAACCCGCTGAGCCCAGTTCCCGTTTTATTTTCAGCATGCGGTTGAGCCCAGGCTCCGTGTTTATGAAAAGTTTTGAGAAACTTTTAGCTAAAGGTTTATGAAAAGTTTTGAGCAACTTTAAAGCAAGAGATTTGAGAAAGTTTAGAAACTTTTAAAGTAAGATAAAGCAAGCAAGCAAGAGATTTTTGAAAGGTTTTATAAACTTTCAAGTAAGCAAGCAATAAAAGTTTCATAGAAACTTTTTAAAGTAGCAAAGAAAGAAAGAAATATTTCTGGAAAATATCATGTAAACGGAAGTTTTACGCTTGAAGGATGTTTTCCAAAACAAAACATTTTCTAAAAGCATACACTCACCGAGTTCATGAATAGCTCATTATTTTTGTTTTAAAACTATTTTCCTGTGTACGTATCTTCAGATGCTGAGCATAATAGAGTCCCCACATCATTATAAGGCTGTGGTATAAATAGAATTTTTGTATGGAAATACTTGAACTTGTATAAAGGAATATACAAAGATAATGTGGTTTATGAAAATGTGTGGAGGTTGCTGTTGCCATGTTTGATATAAGGTAAAATTGTGTATATAGGTTTTGGGGACATGTCCTATATACAGCTGTTATGCTCCCGAAATTTTATAAAATCACAAGTTTAGAAAAGAAAATTTTTTTTTATACGAGATTAAAGCAAGCAATACGGCTTCGCTTCACAGGATTTTCTAGTCGTTAGAGGTAACGGCTGGGGATTTCTGTGGAGTGGCCGGCACACCTGCCGATAGTAGGGGGTGGGGGTGTGATATTATAGGTATGGACAACCATTGTTCTTTACATGCAATTCTTTAAATAACGAGCTCCCCGTCATAACAAAATTTCCCTCAACCTTATATTCTTTAAATAACAAACTCATTCTTCCTATTCATTCAGCCATGTGCTTTACTTTTCTCTCAAAATGGCTATGGATGGTGTCTTGCAAAAGTTGGGGAGGGAAGAAGGTTGGAGGAGGAGATGATGCCTACTAGTAGGGATCAAGAGGTCAAAGGGAATACACAGGAGGAGATGATGTCTCACTACAAGAGGGAGGTCAAGAGGTAAGATGGTAGAAATTTCGAGGAGGAGATGTTATTTTGCTACAAGAGGGAGTTCAAGAGGAAGGAGGGAAGAAAGTTAGAGAAGATGATGTATCGCTACACGAGGGAGGTTAAGAGATAGGAGGGAAGGAAGTTGGAGGGGATGGTGTTCATTTAATGGTCTCAATCTCTTGGCTTCAGCCACAACTATGGTGGCCGAATATGGGTTAAAACAAGACCCTTTCCTTGTTTTGGCCATGACAAATAATATGTGGGAGGAATAAAGATGTCAGGATATGGCTTACTTAGATATTGATATCCATGGTCGCCATCTCGTACATCCTTTCATAGGTCGTACTCACTCATTCTCACGCTGTAAATGTTCAATGAAATCAGAACTCTTGCATTTGTCTTGCCTGCTCCTCCTGCTGCCTCTCCATCTCTTGACTCAAAAGAAGGAACTGATCTTCAGGTATTTGATGCATCAGATTGTTCGACATTACAGCTGCTTCGGGTAGATCAGATGCAAAAGGGGGAGTCGAAAGAGTTCAAGATAACGGGGGGCTGCTAGAGAATTGTTGAAGCCAAGCCCTTGCAGCCCATCGACAAGACTTTTTATTCGATTCCCACAGACGACGCCAATTGTTAGGACTTTGATCGTCAAGTCCCTTAATCGTCAAGTTGTAGGGGTCTTGATAGTCAAATTCCCTGTGAATCAGCAACCCAATGTGAGCCTCGATTATCTAACTTCTTGGGCATCACCTGGCCACGATAAACCCGTAAAAAGGGGCGATTCGCGATCGGGTTTAATTACCTCTCCGATGATTAAGTTAGCAAAAGTACGGAGAGGGAGAAAAGAATGGACGTAGTTGGAATTGCTCACCTTCCCTAGTGGGGGATCTTTCCTACTTATAGGGTTAGGTTCACAAAATCCCTTCCTTCCTTCTTGAGGTAGGATTTTATCTCCTCCTAATTTAAGGGAGGAAATCTTTTTTTCCTTATGAACGACTAGTTCTTCCTTATCAGGGATTATTTTTCTTTTATCTAGGATTATCTCTTTGAGGAGTAAGGGATTCGGAGGCTGGAAAATTCGCTGATAATATTGCTTTTACGGATTTTCTGCTTCTAGGCGCTTATTCGTAACAAACTTCCCATACGTGGTGGAATTCCCATATGGGGGAAGAATTGCCTAATTAGCCGGCTTGAAATCCTGCACGACCGCCAAGCAAGCCGTAGAAGAGTTTGACCTTGCTTTCCTGCATGCCCTTAGACTTTCCCGCATGGGAAATGCCCTCCCGGTCTTGGGTGAGGTGAGGGAATCGTGGTCGTTTACAACCTACAAAGCCAAGCGGGCTCCTCGAGCACATCGAGTAGCGATCTTTAAGATCATGGTACTACGCACTTGACTCCAATAGACATTGCATTAAATTTTCTTTGTAGTCCATATTTATATTAGCTAGAAGCATTTTATCAAGATAGATCCAATACAAAGGAATAACTTAACTCCAAGTCTCCAATAGACAATATAATAATTTTTTTGTTCAAAATATAATGACTCTATAATGTCACCTAACCACCACCTTGACTCCAAATATAATCACTTTGTAATGTCACTTAACCACCGCCTAGACTCTAATAGAAATTGCATTAAATTTTTTTGGAGTCTATATTTATGGTAGATAAAAGTATCTTTTCAAGATAGGTCCAATCCGGTTTATGTCTTGACTACAATAGACTATATATCACTTAACCACCACTTTGACTGATTGATATTTCATTAAATTTTTTTTGGGAACTATATTTATGCTAGCTAAAAGTATCTTTTTTTTAAATGATTCCTTTAAAATAAAAATAATAATAATAACAACAATAATAATAGTAATAATAATAATAATAATAATAGTAATAATAATAATAATAATAATAATAATAATAGTAATAATAATGCTAATAATAATAGTTATAATAATAATAATAGTAATAGTAATAAAATATTTAAGGGCGTAATCTAAAAAATAAGTCGAGGGACAAACCACTACAAGTTGTCTCTTATATCCAAAAAATACTAAGGAAAGAAAAAAAAACTAAGGAAAATAATTTTTTTTCATGTTTAATTGTCTAATAAAAAAAATTAAGTTGTGTTTGGTTCTCAAAAAATATTAATGAAAGAAAAAAAATGTTAAGGAAAATAATTTTCTTGTATTTGATTGTCTATTAAAAAAATTCCAAGAAAATCAAATATAAATAAAGTTACTTAGAAATTTAAGTATTTTAAAATTATTTAATCTTTATATTGATGAGTTTAAATAAATAAAATTGATTTGAGGTAGCAAATAAAAATAATGCATAGAATTTAATTCTATGTTAATGTTCCTTCATTTATTTCTTCTATTTTTCTTTCCTTTGATTTTCCCTCAAATTTATTGGGAACCAAACATAGCCCTAAAGAAAATTAAATATAAATCAAATTACTTAAAAACTTACAAATTCTTAAATTATTTAATTGTTATATTAATGAGTTAAAATAATAAATTTTGTTTGAAGTAATAAATAAAAATAATATGTGAGATTTAACTCTATTTTTACTTTTCTTCATTTTTCTCCATATTTCCTTCCTTTATATTTTCTTTAGCATTTTTGAAACCAAACATAGCATAAATTAATTTGAGGAGGTACAACCAGAACACAAATTACTTAAATAGTTTAATATTGCTTTGAATTAAAACATATGGCTAATATAAATAATTTTTTTCCAAAATTTGAGAGGTCATTTAGGTGCACCATGTTATTTCCACATTAAAAATTAAGTAGGTCCAAAGATTTAGCCAATTAAAAGAATACCCAATATTTTTAAATCAAGTTATGAAGATATTTACCTGATGGAGTGGGTAAATTATAATAAATGTAATTTATTATAAGAATACTATTTATAATAAATATAATTTATTATAAGAATGCTTATTTTATAATAAATGTAATTTATTATAAGAATAGTTATTTATAATAAATATAATTTATTATAAGAACAAGCTATTCAATTACACTTTTAGGAACGTGTTTTTGAACGGTATTCTTAGCCTCTTCTCCTATCAATAAGTTATAAGTATGTAAACCCCTTCATGTGCCATGCTCTTTTCCATCAATTACTTAAAATCAATTTCGTGATCAAAGTTTGATAAGGAGAAGAAGAGATCAAGGATTTAAGATCTATAAACTGAAGGGAAATCTCTCATGGCTGCGTGTTCTTCAAACGGTATGTAATCTATATGTTTTTGATTTTATTATTATTATTTTATTATCAGAGATGAGTTTGAATTCAATGATCTGGAATATTGTGTGTTGATTTCCGTATTAAATCTCAACAAATGGTATCAGAGCCAAATTGAATTTAAATATTAAGAATCATTGTTTTATAAAGATTAAATTTTTGAGATTTATCTTCATTAATTGCTCAATTAAAATGAATAATTTTTTTTTAATTAAACAAAATAAAGATTCTACCAACGCTAGTAAGGAAGATTTTTTTATTTTTCCTTGCAACGCCGATTGATCAATGCTCTGGGTGAGGGGCGCCGGTTCGCATCATCCGGCAATGCTTTCAGCGCCATTGCCGCCGCTTGCCGTCTTACACCAGATTAGAAGCTTCAATAAAGGAGAAATATAGAATCACAGCACTGGTTAGCCGATTGTCATTATCACTTATTTGAATATGAAACTGAAATTCTCTTTTAAGATGTCCATGTATCCTGTGATTTGAACCTTTGTGAAATTATCTGATGAATGCCGATTTCTTTGATTTTATTATGATTGATTATTGAATTAGATGATTATTAAAGATTTTTAACTCAAATAAAAGAATTAATTTCATCTTGTGAAATTTTATCCAAATGACAATTTATAAATGTAAGGTTAACTAATTTAGATAGTTGCCAAAGTAACCTAAATTAGTGAGCCTTGTATTTATTGAATTGCATAAAAGGGATAAAGGAGAATTTATAAATTCTTAATAATTCTCTTTATAATTAGGAGAATGAGACTCAACCCAAAGGAGAGTCAATTTCGCTAATTATTAATTAATGTTTTTATTTGTGTTGCTTAGAAAGGTAAATGGATACCCAAAGGTAGCATATAAATGACACAAAATAGTAAAGTGTTTTAAGCTCCTCCAAGTGAACATCAGATATGTTAAAATTTACCCAAAGGGGAGAATTTTAACATATCAATATTTCATTGCTATTTATTTTATACTTCGAGGCCTTATTGTGAGCATTGTTCTATTTGCATAGCTCCTTCATTACACTCTCTTGCATCTGGAATGACTGTTTTTATGGGTCGAACTTTTCTGAATGGTATGAAAGGGTTCAATTCTCACTGGGCGTATTGGATCTTGACCTGGCTTTAATAACGGATAAACTCCTGAAGCTACGGATGACAAAGATCTCTGTGAGTGCGGAACAATCAAAAGCCCGGGCAAGATCCAACAGATTCTAGCCCACGTTTATGAGAATGACTATTGCCACAATATCAAGACCTCTCTCCCCAAACCGAGTTTGCTTCGAATTTCGAATCTGTTGATGAGCGCTTCAAACGCTGCTGATAAGTCCCTTGCAGCACATTGATATCGAATTGACCACCATGAAATATGATGGTCGAAAGGTATTCAAAGAACATATTTTAAACACGACCGAAAAGGTCGGCAGTTTAAGGCACTAAAAGATGGGTATGAATGAGTCCTCTGGCACAGCTTGTCCTTAACTCACTCCATCACGCTTGTCTATCCAACCACTATAATACTAACGGTGATCGCGGAACTCAATGAGGTCACAAAGAATGCATACAAGAGGAAGTAGATTAAGACAAGAAGGACATAATTCGCTTCGCGTAACTCATGGAGTCATGAAGAAGAAAGGAAAATTCAAAAAGGGAAAGAACTTTCCACCTAAGAAAAGTGGACCTGGGGAAGGTAGCCAGAGTCATGATGGAAAATTCACGGTAAGTTGCTACTTTTGTGGCAAGAAAGGGCATGTGTTAAGATCAGACAAGCAAGGCTCGTCTGAAAAGAGAGGTATAAATCTTTATTTTGTATGTTATGAATCCAATCTTGCTGAAGTTCCTTCAAATACTTGGTGGATTGATTCTGGAGCCACAACTCATGTGACTAATTTAATGCAGATTTCTTACAACCAGGAAACCAAAGGAAGCTTAAAAGTTCCTCTATAGCTGAAACCGTCTCGTCGATATACTATTCAGAATTACTATTAGAGACGGTCATCGGATGGATCTTTTAAATACTTTTAAGTATACCTTCTATCTCTAGGAATTTAGTTTCATTCAAATTAGATGCTACCGGATATTCTATTTTATTCAAGCCTCGGACAATTAATTTTGATGTTAAATCGTTGCAATGGTCCGTATTTTATGTGATGGTTTATATAAAATTTCCTTGAATCATGAATTTGCACAAGCTTTGATAACCTTGCATTTAAATGTTGGTTTAAAACGTGGCTTAATTAATGAAAATTCTTCAATCTTGTGGCACAGAAGACTAGGACACATCTCTAGGGAAAGAATTGAGAGATTAGTGAAGGAAGGAACTTTACAAAGAAATCTTCGACTTCTACCGATTTTCATGTATGCGGATTGCATAAAGGGAAAGCAAACTAAACATTAAAGAAAGGTGCCACAAGAAGTTAATACCGAGCCCTTGAGATAATTCATACAAATATTTGTGGACCACTGCTCCATGTTTTACAGAGAAAATATTTTATCACCTTTATGCATGATCTATCTCGTTATGGTTATGTTTATCTAATGCATGAAAAGTCTTGAGGCCATCGACATCTTCTCGGTGATGTTCAAAATGCATGTCGAGAGACACTAGATGTGCTGTTAAAATTGTGAGATCAGATCGAGGTGGTGAATATTATGGCAGATATGATGAATCAGACAAAACTCGTCCTTTTGCCAAATTCCTTGCATGATATTCGTGCTCGCACACAAATGCCCGGCACGGCCAAATGCACGGTGCACCGCACATTAATGGAAATGGTTAGGAGTATGATGAGTTACTCTTCTCGTACCTATTTCACTCGTGGTGAAGCTCTTTAAAACCGTAATGTATATCTTGGAATGTAGTTCTTAGCAAAGCGCTCCAAAAACTCCTTCAGTTATGGACTGGTAGGAAACCTAGCTTGAGACATACATATATGGGGTTGTCCAGCGGAGGCAAGAATCTATAACCCACATGAGAAAAAGCTTAATTCAAGAACGATATCTGGATATTTCATTGGCTATCTGGATAAATCGAAAGGGTACAGATTTTATTGTCCTAACCACAATGTGAGAATAGTTGAAACCAGTAATGCCAGATTCTTAGAGAATGGCGAAATTAGTGGGAGTAATGAACCAAGAAAGGTAGATGTTGAAGAGATAAGAGTGGATATCCCACCACTTTTTTTACCTCAAGAAATCATCATTCCTCAACCTCGTCTCAACAAGTCGAGGAACATGAGCAAATATAATAGAGATGGTTCATTACCACAAGAAAATATTGCCATTGAAAATGTTGTAGAGTCACGATAACTGCACCTTTGAGGAGATCTCAAAGAGAAAGGAGAAGCATTACAGATGATTATGTGGTGTATTTATAGAATCTTATTTTGATATTGGGATATGAAGGATCCAAGCCATTTTCACAAGCCATGAAAGTGATGATTAGAACAATTAAATATACCCTAGTCGTTTTCGACATGTATAGGGTATTTTGTAAGCCTAATTTGAAAGTTTCGTGAGTTGAATGCGAAACACGGAAATAAGAGACCCGGAAATTACAAGAATTAAGGACAATTTTGTAATTGGTCCAAAAGGGGGGCTTAAAAGTCCTAATGTGAAAAGACTAGAGGCCAAAAATACAATAAAAGGAAAGTGTATTCATAAATAGAAGGAGTTATGGGGCTTAAAAGTAAATAAAGCAACTTAACCCAAAAAATGGGTTTTTAGGGCCAAACATGGCCTAAGAAAATCTGGATTATAAAGACCAAATTGGTCTCATTTGGGAGGGGAGAAAATCGTGAAGGGAGAGAAGAGAAGGAGAAAAGAGAGAAGAAGAGGAAGAAGAAGAAGATGGAGGAGATCAAGCAAGCCAAGGTATGGATGCTTGCCTTTGGTATGGAACTATGACCTTTAGTATGGAAACTACTTTGAGTATGAATTAAGTATGAATTTATGGAATTCTGCTACTATTTGGTTAATATTGTTCCAAAAGCCAGTGGTTTTTGTTAGAATTCGCCTAACCTTGGACTTTGAATTTAGGTTGGTAAAACCCCATATGGAACAAGCAGGCAGGGAATCCTCCCTTTGGGTTGGATTCATGGTTAATTTGAAAAGAATTATTAGGGGTTTAGAATAAACCCTAACTAATCATCATGGTTGGTTCGAGGATGGATCATAACCTATGATGGAATGATTTTGGGAGAAATTCATGGAAAGATTTTGAAAGAAGATAAGAAGTGAAAGAGAAATTGAATAGGAAAAGATCTACAGAATTGGAAAAAGGATGGGATGTGTTGGATGTATAGAATTGATTTGAGTATCAAAGATGGAAAAATGTGAAAATACACATTCGGGCATCTTTTCGGAGAGTTCCCACCGGCACAAGCAAGGTTCTACCGGTACAACTTCGATTCTGGTCGATTTCAAGGTTCCCACCGAGAAGTTAAGTTCCCACCGGTACAACCCGTTTGGTTTTCCGCTTTGACCGCTTTTTGTATTTTGGCCATAACTTCCTCATTTCTTATCCGATTTGGAGGATTCAAGTGGCTACTTAAAATAGACTTCAAGGAGAACAAATCAATATTTAATAAGCATCTCCAAATTAGATAGCCCAAAATTCACTCCAAGTGGGCTATGTGCAAGCCCATCTTCTCGCATCGCTTGATCATAGAGGATCTCGATTGATTCGAACGTAGTTGAGTTCCTGTTCGACGGTGACTCACTGGTGAACTCAGCACCTTAGCTTTTTAAAGGAGAACAAAGAAACAGTGTCGGGCCATGGAAACAAGGCACTGGAAAATTAATAATTCAAACTATCTCGGTAAAATCAAACCGATCAGTTGGTATGAAAATGCCATAACTTGAGTTTGATGATCCACTGGATTGATCTCCAACTCCTAAGAAAATAGATTCATGTAGGGACTAAATACATGAATGATGTGTGGATAGGCACACCATCGCATAAGTATATGAAAATGCGTATGGAATAGCACTTTGGCCACAAGTCTGGATGTGAAAACTGCATTCTTAAATGGGAATTTGGATGAAGATATCTAATCTACATGGAACAACCCGAAGGGTTCGCAAAGAAAGGAAATGAACACTGGTTGTAAATTAAAGAAATCCATTTACTGGGCCTTAAACAGCTTCAAGTCAATGGTATATTAAGTTTAATAATACCATTACATCTTCGGATTTAAAGAGAACATTGTTGATCGTTGTATATATCTGAGTTAGTGGAGCAAGTTTATATATCCTGATGTCAGATCCAGATGATATTTGTTACACAAAGTGATCTTGGTTTATTAGGTGAAACCAAGGAATATCTCTTTAAAAACTTTCATATGGTTGATATGGGTGAGGCAAACTATGTTATTGACATCGGGATCTTTAGGGATCGATCTCGAGGAGTGCTAGGTTTATCTCAGAAAGGATATATTGATCGGGTTTTAGAGATTTAATATGCAAATATGTTCATCTGCATTGCACCTAGGCTGAAAGGTGACAATTAAGTAAATGCAAGGTCTAAGGAATAACATGGAAATGAAGTAAATGGAAGAAAATTTTATGCATCACTGTGGGAGTTTGATGTACGCCAAACATGTACTAGATCGGATATTAGCTTTGTTGTAGGCATGTTAGAAGATACCAGTGATCCAGATCTAAACACCTGAAAGCTTCAGAAAGAAAGTGATGAGGTACTTACAAGGGACAAAGGATTATATGCTCAAGCATATAAAAGATCCGAATACCAGAGATTATAGGTTACCGGATTCCGACATGGTGGTTAGTCTCGAGGCTAGCCAACTTCAGGATTTGTCTCTGCAGCGGCAAATGGGCAATCTCGTGGAAGATAAAATAACATCATCGCCTATCTACGATGGAGGCCGTAGTTCATGTTTGTTCTTGAAGCTTCCAGTCATGTTTATATTATAATTTTGTCTTCATGGTTTGGTGTTGTCGACTTATTGCTAAACCTTGAGAATACATTATATAACACTGCAACTGCTTTCTCAGAATGGCAAATTTCTTCTATGGGATCTAACACATGGATTTAGCATTTAGTCATAAGAAAGAGTCCGTAACAACAAAGTGTCAATGAAATATTAGCCACACTTATGGTTGTTGGACCATTAATTAAAGGATTACCCCAAAGGCATATTTAGAATATGTTATGAGAGGCCTTTGAAACAATCCATATGTATGATAATTAATGGTGGTTATGTAATCGACAATGTACAGATTGTAAATTACTGCTTCCTTCCTCTTATTCCTGTCAATTATGGGTGCACGCTTTATTGTTTGATAAAACAAGAATTGTCCCTACAAGACAAATTATAAATGCATTGGGCATTATGGACCTGGTTGGGCAGGCTATTATGCTGGTGATGGAAGGAAACATGACATTATGGTCATGTGACTGTCATGACTCACATTTATAATCTAAACTGATTCAAGATATGGTATATGATCTTGATTTGATTTGTACAAGTTTATTGAATCGTGATCTGTCAAATTATTTTCCAAGATATTTTTATATACAGGTTTTCTTTCATAACTGGTTTAGGGCCAAGTGGAGAATGTTGGTTTACATTAAATATTAAGTGGGTGGCTCCAATTAACTTAGTATTTAGTCAATTAAAAGAATACCCAATATCTTTAAACTGTTATGAAGATATTTAACCTTGATGGAGTGGGTAAATTATAATAAATATAATTTATTATAAGAACAGTTATTTGTAATAAATGTAATTTATTATAAGAACAATTATTTATAATAAAATGTAATTTCTATTATAAGAAAATAATTATTTATAATAAATATAATTTATTATAAGAACAGTTATTCCAATTACACGTTTAGAACGGTTTTTGAAATCGGTATTCCTTTAGCCCCTCTCCTATCAATAAGTTATATATAGAAACCCCTTCATGTGTCGTTAAGGCACTCTTCCATCAATGGCGTAAACAATTTCGTATCAAAGCATGATAAGGAGAAGAAGAGATCATGATTTAAGATCTATAAACTCAAGCAAATCTCTACGGCTGCTGTTCTTCAAACGGTATGTAATCTATATGTTTTTGATTTTATTATTATTATTTTATTATCAGAGATGAGTTTGAATTCAATGATCTAGAATATTGTGTGTTGATTTTTGTATTAAATCTCAACACCACCACCCCCCACCCTCCAAGCCCTGAGAATAATTGTAACACCCAGGAACTTGTATAGGTATAAGTTAGGGAAAATAATAATGACAGGAATTTGTATAGGTATAAGTTACGGAAAATAATAATGACAGGAATTTGTATAGGTATAAATTAGGGAAAATAATAATGACAGGAATTTTTATAGGCATACGTTATGAAAATAATAATGATAATTTAATTAGACGTTATGAAAATAATGATAATTCAATTAGACGTTATGAAAATAATGATAATTCAATTAGACGTTATGAAAATAATAATGATAATTCAATTAGTAATTAATTTATTAATTTAATGGGAAGAGGTAAAAGGTAATTCCGAATGATACCTCCAAGTATAAATTGAGCAAGAAAAGAAAATCCTTTCTATCCATCTTCGGGCTCTCTTTACCGACACTCTGTAAGACGACGCTTGATCTGTGTGGTTCAAGAACAAATTTATCTAGGAGAAATATTTCATTGAGGTGAAATTCTTCGGATTAGCTCCTTCAAAGTTTTAGAGTACTCATTTGAGGTAAGGGATTCTAATACAGCTTTTCGAAAAATTATTATTTTTATATGTATGTACGTGTAAGGAATATTAATACATATTTTTAAAAAGAAAATTGTTTGTTTTTACTTCATTTGAGGATGAAAAATTGTTTTAACTGAATTATATATAATCTTGGTTTGTCAAAAGTTTTACTTTTGTATTTATTTGATTATCCATGGATCAAAAAAAGTAGTTTTTATATGATTGTACTGAGATTCGCTTTTGTTACTTAAAGAAAATGGAGATATGATGTTTGTAATTTGGAAATTTTGAATGAAAATATTCGACTGTTAGTCTCGGCCCCCGTCAACTGAATAATTGTTGACACTATCTGCCCTTGTCAACGGATATAATAGTTGACACTATTTGGTCCTTGTCAACGGATATAATAGTCGAATCTTTACTTTCTTAACTAATCGATTCGGAACCCCAAATTCTGTGGGTTTGTCAGAGGCTACTAGTACTAGTAGTGTTTGGTCTGGCCCACCTTAAAAGGACCAATTTGAGCGCCAAATCCACCCATTTGAAAGCCCCACATAATCAAGCACCATTTGATATTTGATGACCAGAGAAAATATATTTGAAAATGTATTCGACGGATTTGATATGAAAGTGTTTGAATCGGAATTTGATATGAAATTGTTTGACTACATTTGATATGAAACCGATTTGAAATGGGATGTGAGAATGTTGTGAAGTATATTTTTAACGTTCAACTTATTTGAATCAAAAGTTTTGATGAAAACATCTCCTATTTGTTATATGATTGAAAACTTTTGATCCATGAAATCGTATTAGTATTTCTTATTGAGCTTTAGCCTACTTTCATTCACACATATTTTCGTGTACTTTTAGTTTCCAATGAGGAGGATGGCTAGGTTGGGATTCATCATCATTAGGATTTGATTAGAACTTGTGTTGGATCATGCTGAACTAATAAGTTCATGTTTATGTGAAATGTCAAATTTTAAAAGTTAATTGAGAAAGTCACTTGGATGATAACATTCGTTTTTATATTAGTACAAAGTTAGATTTGGAAGATCCTAGATATTGTTATATTCTGAACAACTTTATATGACATGCATAATTGAGATTTGAATATTTATTATCGGCATGTAATTTTGAATTTGGAGAATTTATGAATTTAGAAGGTTGCGCATTTACTCTGAATATGTGTTTGGTAATTGACAAAATCCAAGCATGAAAGGTTAGTGTCAGCCACACTTCAAACCTTCAGGCTGAAGGCTTGAGGGTGTGAATTGACAGTCATGCCCCTAAGGTGGGTTTCGGGGTGTGACAATAATAATAATAAATACCATATGGAATTGTTATTCGTCATCGATTCTGTTATGTGAATAGCTAATTTCTGCTTTTGAGTAACAGGTGTATGTAGTATGAAGTGGGATATGTTAATACTAAAAACAGAGCAATCTCTTTTTCTAGTGCCCAACAGACAAACATGTTCATTTTCAACTGTGAATCAAATTGCTTGAGGTACTTCATATGGTATTTGACAAAAGATTTCTTGAGTTTAATTACTTGTATAAATATTTCTTCAATATTGATAGATTTTTCTTAAATGAATGAGCCAGTGTTTCCTTTTGGGGTAAGTTTATTCAACTTTTATGATTTTGGTGGCTAAGGTATGAATGTCTGAGGTTTGCATCAGAGAAAACCATTTTGCTCTTAAACTTTTTTTGGTTATAAGATACCCATGACTTTTATCAGACTCACTCATGGCCATCAAAGGACATTTTCTAACGGTAGGGGTACGAATCGAGCTGGGGAAAGTAAATGTTAGGGGTATCTTGGGACTGGAAAAAAGTTTAAGTGCAAAGTAGGACTTACGTGTAAAATTAAGGGGGTTTTTGTATGCCTTATCCCTTTATTCTTAGGGACAAGAAGAAGAATCACATATTATTACGAAAACGATAGACAGAAGATTTGAAGAAAACTTGCAGTAAAGCTCAGGATGATGAAACGCCAGAGAATCCCTTATTTTTTGGAATGTATGTATCATTCTTATTTCATTAATTCTTGATTAGAATGTCGTTTTAAGCTAATATCTCTTAATTATATATGAATAAAATAAACATTAAATATTCTAGGAAGAATTCACGTTATCATGCTCGATATTCATTCTTTCTCGTTAGATGAAATGGGCAATTTGCCATGTTTCTGGAGTGGTAAGATAGGTACTTCTTTGGCAGAGTTGCACTTGGCATTTGAATCTCAGCGGCGCTATTTTGAAGGTAATTAATCATATCCATACATACATATTATATAATATTAAATTCAATCAGTTTGTTTGTCTCAACAGAATTTACAATATAATTCTTCTTTAATTTACTGGAAGTCTTTCCACTCAACTCCGAAATTCTTCAATTCAGCTGGAATTTTTTTTATGGAAATTATATGCGTATATGTACCAAGTGAAAATTCATCAGTTTGTCTCACCCGGATATAATTATGTCTTTCCATAATTTTACAGGAATTCTTCCCACCCAATTACGAAATCTTTCCAACTGCAATCCATCGATCTCAGTGGCAATAGTTTTGAAGGTAATTATGTGCATGTATACCTTATGAACAATTCATGATCAGTCAGTGGAGTACTCAGTAGAATATACTTATTTAATATCCCAATTTTACAGGAAATTCTTCCCACTCAACTTGAAAATCTTTCCAACTTGCAGTCCCTTGATCTCAGTGAAAATATTTATATGGCATGGGGAAACCTTGATTTGCTTTTTTCGAAATATGACCACTTTGGCATATTTCAATCCGGCTTGAAAAACCAACTTGAATGAGAGATTCTGATGTCCGTAGAGATTTATTATGTACTTATGGATATTATACTTGTCTGACAAGAACCTCACTGACTGCTGGAAGAAGATTCTTCGGCCCTCTCTAATAACACATTAGGAAGTTTTAGATTTTGTCTGCTAAAAGGAATGCTGTCAAGACGGGTTCACTGGGAAATTCTGCAAACTTAGCCAATCTAACTAATTTAAGTAATTATTCAAAGTTACAAATAAAACTGTCATAACCTTAAAAAGATTAAAAAAATTAATTTTACAAATTCATAATTCTTTAAATAAAAATAAATAATATATAAATATATAATAATAATTAATATATAAAATGATTGAGTTTAAACAATATAATAATAGTAAGCAAACTTAAATAAATAAATAATGTTACAATACTGTTATAATAAAAGTACCAAACTAGCTAATTAAATAGTACAAAAACAATAAAGTAACAACTTAATAACATATATGAGAAAAACAACTACAAAATATCAAATAAAATTTCATGTCTCTAATCTTCATCCTCATCCTTGTTATATCCAATGATAACATGCGATTCCACATCGAAATGATCAGACATTAAAAGATATATATCCTACACAGCTTATCATCATCTATTAAATTAATTTGGGGATCAATTAAAGATAAATTTCATTTATTGCTGGAATAAAAAAAAATTTCCAAAATGAGATCTCAACCGTATAATAACGAAATATCCTATTCGTTTGAAAATTCATCTCACAAGATATAATCATATTATAAATAAACAAGATATAATTTTGTTAATTATTTTAAAATAATATTATTTTGTTATTAACAAAAGTTTAAGTAAATAAAATTATTTAAATATATTGATAATTTAGTTATTAAATTTAATTTAATTTATAAACTAGTATAACTTCATTTTTATCAAAAAAAAAAACATATATGATTAGATAAAATTTAAAAGGATGAATAAAAATGAAATTGTAAATATTTAAAATAGATTTGTACTTCGAGATAAATAAAAATATATTTAATATTAAAACTCAGAATTTCTATTTAATTCAACGACTCGTGAAATTCTCATAGATTTTAAATATTAAATTATCGTATAAATTATATTAAAAATATATCAGAAATTGAAAATAAAATAGTTAAAATAACAAAGCTTAATATATTAATCATATATACAGTAATTATTATTATTTTAAAACCCTATATGATATAAAAGAAATAGTCAAAATAGACGAATTTTATGGATGAATTAGTTTGAAAATCTAAATTACTAAGCTACTTACTATAAAAAATTAAATAAAAATTTCAGATCAATCAAACACCCAGCCTTAAACCCACACGTCACTGACTAAAAACAAAGCCACAATCGACCCGATTTTAACTATCTTAAATTCTGCAATCTAACCTCAAAAATGAGGTTTAAAATTCCGACGATCCATTAAACTCAACCCATATTATTCTGGGGTTTCTGTGTCCAATATAAGGCATTTACTCCGATATATTAGGCTAATTGTTTTTTGGAGTTTATATTGATGGTAGATAAGACAAAAGTATCTTCTCAAGTGGGTCCGATCTTTTCTCAAAAAAAAAAAAGAAAGAAAGAAAATATGGTCCAATCCGGTATGTGTCTTGACTCCAATAGACTATATATTAATTTTTTTATTATTAGAATATAATGACCTTGTGATATAACTTAACTACCACTTATCAAAATGGGTCCCCTGTGATGACACTTTAAATCAGTACCACTTTCTTACTTAAGGTTACGTTTTGAGTTTTCTCCAAATTTTCATTTATTTAGATACTCTGGATTTAGTAAAATATTTTTTTGATAGGTAATGTTTTCTAATGAAAATAAAAGCAAAATTTTAATGAAATATAATGTCTATATTTACTGAAATAATTATGTAATCAAAATATATTTACTGAAATATAATGAAAAATAAAAGTAAATTTTAATGTCAATATTTTATACTATCATTCTTTGTAAAAAGTATCAGCTGTGTTTTGCTATTAGCTCATTATTCATAAACGTATGATTATATTCCTTAGAATTTATTTTTATAAATGATACAAAATAAAAAATAAAGATGAAGAACACGAGAATAGAATGATGAATCACAGTACATGTCCGCTTTGAAAACCACTTCTGCTCCTAAAAACAAGCACGTTAAAAAATACGGCATGACATTGCTTTGATTTTTTTGTTTTTAAACACGCAAACACATAAAATTCAAAGAATAAGAACAAATTTTGCAGACCAAAACTGCTGCTTTATATGTCAAAAAATTGTTTTCAAAAATAGTTTTCAAAAATTATTCTCAAAAATAGTTTTAAAAAACAACTAAGAACCAAGCAGGATCATAACTTGAAAAAGAAAAAGCAAACACCTAATATAAAATGTTCTGAAGATAGGTATTTTACAATTAAAAGTGAAACAGTATTTGGTCATATTTATTAATTATTTTTAAAAAGGATTCCAACATCATTTTTTCTCAATAATAATAATTATGTAAACAAAATATTTAATGAAATATAATGCAAACAAAAGTAAAAATTAGTATTTTATTAAACTTCAAAACATAATATATACATTAGTAAAGATTCTAAGTTTCTAACATCAAGTATATGCTTTCGATTAAAAAGACATGAAGATATTGCTTCATTTATAAAGAAAAACATTGCTATACGCTTAAAAAAACCGCAAAATAGATACTTAGCTGACTTGGAGCGAGCAAATGACGATTGTGAAACGGAAAGCCTTCGCACTCGAAACCTTGTAAAAATAACATACTTTTCTTTTCTTTCCTTGCAAACCATGCTCAATATTGCTGGAATGGTTTATAAAAGAATGTATGGTTTGCTCAAAAAAAAAAAAAAAAAAAAAAAAAACAGAACTGAAAGTTCAGAGTAAACGCCTCATGGCTGATGAATCCAATTGGGGTTAATATTATTTAAAATATGTATAATTATTATTATTGTTGTTATTGACTGACTTTTTTTATGAGATTACTACATAAATATCTTTAATTTTTATTTTTTAAAATTAATTATTGTGAATTCCATTGAGTTTATTTAATGTTATCCTCATTTGGAAATCCTAATTAATTATGTGGGGTAAAAAATAGTGTTAAAGAAAAAAGGTCTTGATTACGTTTGTTTCATATTTTACATCATATCATGAACTCTAATGATTATTATGTTTTTTTATTTATTAATTAGTACTAAAGTCTTCTTATATGCCTGTTATTAATCATGATTAAAATTTAAACTCAAATTCAGAATTTTCAAAAAAAATCCAAAAATTGTATTACAAATTTTCAATGACTGTAAGTAAGTGTCTTGGGCTTTGGGTCAAATGTGAAAGCCCAGTCCAGGCCATTCGTTTCGGGAGGCTTCGAGAAACCATAACAATGGCGTCGACTCCGCTGCTGCTTCCCGCGTAGCTTGGCGACGTCGGAAGGCCATATCAATATTTGATTGTCTTTTCTCTTTTAAGGTGTTCCAAAGGCAGTATGGTAAAGTTGGGTGCATAGAGAGGGAGAGGGAAGCTCTTCAGTTCAAAGAGGTGTTGATGATGATTTTGGAATGCCTCTCTTCATGGAGAAAGGTCGAAAGGGGTTGTTGTAATAATTGGAAAGGGTGGAGTGTGAAACAACACGGGTCACGTGATTAGCCTTGATCTTCATGAAGCCTTTGGGCTGAAATGGGTGATCCTAATTTTGGAGGTAAGATAGGCTATCCCTTCATTGGCAGAGTTGCAGCATTTGAGGCATTTGAACCTCAGCTGGAATCATTTTCGCTGCACCACCACCATATGTCGCGCCTGAGTTTAAAATGCAAAGCATCGTGTTGCCACGCCACACACACATTGCCATAATAACATATCATATCATGGTCAACCCTTCATCAGTTTGAGTCCAGGTTAAGAAACATAAATCTTTCCTTTGTATCCCATCCAGCAAAAGTTCCACATTAATTTAAAATCCTACGGTTTTCAATATGAAACGGCCATTTAACACAGACGTGTTCTGGGGCTTCTCGCGCAGCCTCGACTGAGTCACCCACACCTCCGAGTCCCATCGTTAGCTTCCGATGTCCATCAGCACCATCTGCGCCCGTCATCCTCCACGCCACGCTTACCACCCACGTATGTTTATCGCGGCGTAACACCTACTTCCGGGAAATCGTTTAGACAACCCGAGAAAATTCGAATTTTCTTCTCGAAAATTATTAAATGGTAATTTTGGTCGGGAACCCGAATTTAGATCCTGACGACAACCGATTTCACCGCCGACGCTCATGAAATTTGCGCCACACGCCGAATTGCCGGGACACACACAAATTCATCTTTCGAGACACTCGAAGGTGTCGACGTCGATGACTAAGCAGAGTGCCACATGCGATGTGACAAAGTCACCTACCGCACGCACATACGACATATCGCGACGAATAAAATCCACGACGACGGTTCGGCGCCCGACGCTCTCACGCCAAAAAATCAAAACTTAAGACACAAATGGAATTGCTGAAAAGTTTAACGAATAGCATGTTAAATACTCTTCTCCAACGGAAAAGCAAAAAACGTCCACGCTGATGCGGGATTTCGCATTTTGGTAGTGGGAGCGTGACTTCATCTCAGATTTCCGCTGTACTGCCTTCAGTTAAAGCGTAAAGTTGTTCTGATACATACGCCAAGCACGATTTGAGCCCGACACCAAAGAGGTAAATCTTTTCTTACTTGGTTTATTCTTTGTTTCGCAGTTTTATGATTTGCAGCAGGATTGTCGAGTGCCAAGGTCGCAAGTTGTTGCCTTTCGTACTTCTGAATCGTAGTGAGCTATTTGCGTGTCGTGACAGCCTAAATCTTTGCGGCTCTTCACCTGCTCACATATCAGTTACATGATTTTGTTGGTTGAGCTGATTTAAAAATTTAATGCCGATTGTTATTAACTGATATTAATTTTGGTGTTTTATTCTAAACTGGAATAACATGAAATGTGGGGACACTCTTGTTAATATATACATGAGAATTATATTAGCATGAATATTTGGGAAGTTTACATACATCTGATATATATTCACAAAACATTCTATTTAAGAGCAGCGCACGAGACACGAGTTAACAAAGGTATTAGTCATGGGAAGGATAATTTCGCAAAGATTTTCCAAGATCGTTCGGTAGCTAACTCAACAGAGTCATTCAGAGGTGAATCTACGACTGCCGAGACCACCCGCCATTTACCGGAGTTGTCCAGATATCATCAACTTTGCAGCTGAGATCGTAAGTTTTTGTTTCAAAACCGCATTTTCGTCGCATTCGCTGCACGCACAAGTGAAACATGCAGACGAGACATGGGATTGGGTATGTAGACATTCAAGCAGATCATGTATTTCGCTGAGTGTGATTGGTTGTCATGACATTTACTATCTTCGCCGAGGGATCACACCAGTAATGCAGTGTACAGATTCACGCCACTTGGTGTCAAGGCAGCAGGCCGGATTGCGGCTGCAGACTATTTGTATAACATGTATACTTTAGCCTTTGATATATGTTTTGCTACTATATTGTAATAATTAACTATTGGCATATAGTTGATGTAATTTCACGCAAAGATTACCATGCCGTCGGCCTCGCTTTTACTATGTACATGTCTCATGATATGAGACACGTAGATATTCCTGTGTCGATTTGGCTGTCAACGAGACACCCTGGATTTGGGGCACATAGACTCTTGACAACCACAACTCATGTGGAATATTCGTGGATGCCTTAAACACACCATCATTTAAAATCAAGTGTAGCTTCCTTTCAGACAGCTTCCTACCCAAAATACAACCTATCCTAACACATCATAATCACTCAACTGTCCACGTAAGTAAAAATGGCCACTGGGCCTATACATCAATACTCACTCAAAAATCATACCAACTATATTGTCATAGTTCAAAGAGTTAATATGATTACTTTTACCAAAACATATATCAAAATTTTAAAGTTTTAATACATGCTATATGAAAATGAATACCAAAGCCACAATCCCGCTTTCTAAAACGCGCCTCTAGCTGAGCTGCCGTCCTCCCGTACACTCGTATCTTCGGGGCCATCGATCTCGACAAAGCGAAAGCAATGCCCGTAGTGATAATTTCCCTACACGTTACTTCCTCAACGGTACATACTGCCACAAGAACAATCACACTCCAAGAAAATACATGATCCCATTTTGAATGTCTGATGCCCAATCCCATGTCTCGAGTCCTCATCGACCCCCCTCACACGCCTAAGCCAAATGCGAGTGTAAAACATGGGCCAAAACAAAAGCTTTTTGTCCCTCGAAAACTACTACCGAGTTTCGGGCAGAATATACTCGACTACCCTCCGAGGCGACCACGATCGTTTTTTCCACTGGGTCATGGGTCCGCCTCCGCTGATGAACTCATCGACCACCCTCCAAGGCAATTCGTTGGAAAATCTCTCCTTGAAATTCCTTTCACAATCATTTTTACTCATTCATTTTGTCATGCACTAACACCTATTGTTCTAGGGTGCCCCGGTGCATATGGAATGCATTATACCAATTCCAAACAATTCATGCTAATATATTTGCATGCATATATTAACACAATTAACTCACATAAATCATGTTATTCAATTCACAATCAATAACACCAAAATTAGCTCATATGGGCTAATTAACAAATCAAGCACCATTTCAATCACCCCAAAACCGGCACAAAAATCACACTACATTCACGCCAACAAATTTAAACCCTGGGCCTAAGATCGTTCACAAAACATTACCAAGTAGGATTTTCACTCCTGGCTCAAAGATTTCAGACCTGATAACACAATCATCCAGCCTTTAACAAATCCCCCATCCATTAAACGTTTTTAAAATAAAGAATAAAACCAAGTAGGAAAAATTCTACCTCTTGGAGTTGTCTAACTCCACAAAATCGATGCCCACGCTGCAGCCCCATCACAGAAACAACTTTTTGCTTCTTGTCTAACGAGAACCGATATCCGAACGCCGGAAATCTAGAGCAGGTCACTTGCTTCTTTTCTCTAAAAACTGAATCTCACACTCCACGCACGTTTTCGTTTTTCACCGCTGCCAAAACTATTCCTTTGCTTTATTCATTTAAACTTTTCAATAATTCCATCATTGTCCCTTCATTTAACTATTCGGTATTACGCTTTAATCTAAGTCATTTATTTCCATCCTCTCACTAATCATGCAACATGTGTCACATAGGTACATGTAGTAGGTGACTTTTGTCACATCACATGTCTCTCACAAGCCATCATACGACACCCGACACTCGGTGCCTCGAAAAACGTGAAATTCCAACTGTCTCGGAATTCGACGAAATTCGACGTGGTAGCTATATTTCGCGAGACTATTCCAACGATGAAGTCCGTTCACACATTCCGAAGATCTAGAAAAATTTCGATTTTGATCGAAATTACTATTTTCCTCATTTTTCTAAAATAAAATTTTCTGGGTTTTTTATATTCTCTCCTTCTAAAAGAATTTCATTCCTAAATTCCATACAATCACAAAACACATGCATATGCAATGCGGGCACTATGTCATGTATAAACTAGTCATTTAAGTATTAAATGACTAAACCAATGTGACTCATCCCTAAATAAAGAGGATAGGTGGGTCTCGCATCGTGTCCTCTACGGGCCCACGTTGACTCCTCCACCACCTGCGGCCACCATAAAGACTCTTACTAGCCTCACTTTTTTTGCGCTGTAAAACCGATCCCGCTATCCATAACGCAATACCCGGTCCCTCCGAAGGTCCCATCCGGTGCTTCAACCTCAATCTCCCTAATCCACTACATGAGCCGGATCCGGGAGTGTACCTCCCAGCATGGAGACGTGGAATACCCGTATGCATCCGGCGCCGCGCAGCCAACCTGGCACAGAGATAAGGCTCACCCTCTCGGTGTTCCTGGGCGGTCCAATGAACCTCGGCGATATTATCTTCCTCAAGGCTGGGCCGAACCTCGACCACCTCTCTCTAGGCATCACCTTCAAGAAGACATGATCACCAACCTCGAACTCTAAGGGTCGACGTCAGACATCACCACTTCTACCTCGCCTCGAGCCATGAGAAGACGTTATCAGGCATCGTTTACCTTCCTGGAGGTGTTCTATTTAGATTAGGACCAATTTACGGAGCTCTCTCCCACCTTTGGTCCAACATATCTAAGTGATCTCGCATGGCCTCCCACAAAGCCTCATATGTGCTGAGCTCAGAGGTGCCCGCCCTCGGAGAATCAAGAGTTATAGCACTCCACTAAGGGCAAATGCTCTTCCCAGCTATCCCTTTATGATTCAGACGCGCATGCTCGCAAAGATGTCCCTACTACTCAGATGTTCCTCTCGATCGACCATCCGTCTCAGGTGGAAAGTTGTACTCGTGGTCGCACCGTGTGCCCATAACCTTTAAAACCTTCCAAAAGTGCGCCATAAACCTCAGTCTCTATCATCCGACACCATGGATACCGTACTCCATGCAGCCGAACTATCTCGACGTACAAAATAAGAATTTCTCCAATGTGAAGTGTCATCTCGTATCGACTAGAAAATGAGCCGTACCGGAGTGTGTCCACTATCACCCATACCGCATCATGTCTCTATCGTGTCTATGGAAGCGGGCTTCACAAAATCCATCATGGACGTTGCTCCCATTCCACCTCACCCACCTCCAATGGTCGGCAGCTCGTCATTCCTGCTCAAATTCTCTTAACCCCGCCGACACACGTGAGACACGCCTAACAAAGTCCCCACGTGTCTCTTCATCCCACTCCGCACATCGACGACGGCCATCCTCGTACACATCTTCGCGCCACTTAAATGCACTAAAAATCGAGCGTTGAAACTCCCGAGAACCTCCTCTCTCTCAAACCCATTAACCTAATCAAACTCGACCTCATTCCGGTCAATTCACATAAAAAGCGCTTAACTGGGAGAAATCCTCAATGGTTCCCCGTAGCACTACCTAATCCCAAGAAACCACGTGATCTCAAGACTCCAGCCTCTCGTCTTCTTCCCAACTCATCTACTGACCTTCTCTCGGGTTCACCGACACGCCCTAAGCCGACACCACGTGTCCCAAAATCTCACCTCAATAAGCCAAAACTCGCACTTTACCGAATCCTCGCGTGATAGTCGATGTTCCTCAGCCGAACAACCCGTAAAACGATCCTCGCGATACCCATGCTCCCACCACCAGAGTGCATCAAATGTCATCCATGAAGACTACGACAACCGATCTAGATAGGTCAGAATACTATACGCAGATGAGGGGTCCATGAACGCCGGCGCACTGGCCAATCCAGCGGCGTCACCAGAACTCAGTGCCCATAACGCTGCCTTGAACGCTATTCAGAGATCCAGTTTCCCTTAACCCCTCGTACCGACAGAAAACTCATATGGCTGGGGTTTATCTTGCTTAGACTCGCCTCCTCTCAACTGATATTTAAACCACCATCAACTTCTCGATAATGGGTATCGACTCGACGTGTGAACCATGTTCAACTGTTCAGCCACGTATCGCCGAAGGGTCTTCGGCTCTTCTTCTTCGAGAACAAAGAGACCTGAGCGCCTCATGGTGAAGTGCTCGATCTAATGAACTCCCTTGTCTCAAGAACTCCATAGCCTGACTCGAGTTCCGCAATTTAACTGTGCCATCCTATGATGTCATAGATGTATGGCACTGTGGTGTAACCTCGATTCGTTCATAACCCTCTACGGAGGCAATCCCTGTAGCTTATCGTGCAGAAAAACATTCATACTCGCAGACTACTCAAGGTAGATCTAAGTCCTGGCCTCACTCGTCCTCCAGTAAGGCTTGCTACTAACTCCGCCTCAATCGTCCCCGACACTGACTGACAATCTTAGGACAAAATATCATGCTTGTCCCGAAATACAACAACACGAGTACCATCCCGTGTGCAGCGGGTAACCCTCCCACGCTCACAATCAATGACGACTCGTAGTCGTAGTTAACCATCCCCTGGGGACGACGTCGAACCCTGCATGCCGCGACCTCAAGTCCACCGTGAGTAGAATCCCCGATCCTTAACTCGCAACCACGACATATCATCCTCACCCTCGCCTAATCCCTGTAAACTCACATACAAGCGGGCTCCTCCAAGGCCTCAACCTTTAAAGCCCAACTCTATCACAACCGATGGAGCAATGAAATGAACGCTAAGCACCGTAAATCAAACGAACACCTTGCCCATAGGCAGATAGCAAACGCACTCGTATAATCGGGCCGACCACGACCACCAGGATGGCGCACACGCCCGGGTCCCCACGCCCCGCATGGGCCTCGTCCCTCCTTCCCCACCCATAACCGGGCCTCTTCGCCTACCCGTGTAACTGGTAAGGTGCCCGTGCAACTCCCCTCGAAACTGACATCGGGTTTTCTGTACTTACTCAGGTCAGGGAGGAATAAACTATATCCTCTCCCTGCCCTATCACGACCGGGATCAAGGCTGTCCAAAACCCTAGGATCCCTGCCTCTGTGGGCAATCCCTCCTCCCCATAGGAGCAAATGGGATCAAGTTGGCAATGGTAGCGCACCATCCGCTCATATCCCGACAGCAACCCTAAACTCGTCTCACCGATGGACTGGACCGAGGTGTCCCATAACCTTGGGATTTCGCCAGGCAATTTCTGCTGAAAGTGTCCAGCCGGCTACAAATAACATATCACCTACCCCGCCGACCAATGCCCCATCCCGGCCTCTGGGTCCCACAACCCTGCCTGCTTCAGGTCCCGTGCGGCCAAGTCTTCGCTTCTTTCCCCGGGCTTGGAAGAAGATGACTGCTCTCTAAGACACCAAGACCCATATCTGATGCTCAGATGTCACATCCACCCTCCTAGCCACACCCGAGGATGATACCGAGGTCGCCGACCCACCCTAGTCGCCACACCCAGCGGTGGCGATCGCAATCCCTACCGCCCTCGCAAAGGCCCGGTCAGTCGGCTGGGTACCGACCGCACTTCATGGACCCACCCTAATGCCCTCACCACCAGGCCATCCAGATTACGTCAAATGGGCAAGTTAAGTTTTGACGTAGTATCTCTAAGGGTGTAAATACAGCCCCGAGACATTATTCACGTACCAAAAATTTTTATACACTATGTCCATGCATTCATAGGTAATGCAAGACAATAAGTTCATATATTAAATCATATTCAACAAAAATATTTTATTTTATTTTATTTCATTTTATTTTATTTATTATTATTTTTTTTAAACCTCATGAACAGTGTTCATGAACGCGATTCAAACAAAGGACTCAAACGCGTAATCGAAACAAAACCCGGTCGAGTGCACAACGCATACACCCATAGCCTAGGGTCGCGCACACTACACCCAGGCCGGCCAAAGACTGGTTCGCGGTCGCGGCGCATTAATCGGGCGCCATATCGCGGGCGCACACCGCACTATATCGCGGGCTATACCGGCCGCGGTCGCACGCGATACCGCCGTGTCACGTGTCGCGGTCACGCCACAAGACATAATTGCCGCCATCTCTCCGGCTACGATACAAAGTTTAGAAGAATACTGTGTCCCCGCCAGGCGCATCAGGTTCGGTGTCGCGCTGCAGATACCGGGCCAGCAGGTCGCAGCCTCCCTACGCCAGATCGTAGAGTCTTCAGACACGCTTCGCCACGATACAAAATCAGATCGCGACACAATGGGTTGAACCAAGACACGCGTGCGCTGTCCCCCCGTCGCGACACAAATCCCCATGCCGCCTGGGCGTAGGCTCGCGGTCGCGCTGCAGTCGGCTGTCGCAGCGCCCCGCTGGCCGTGATTGCGCCTGTCGGTCGCATTGCGGGCTATGTCCTATTTCGACCATGCCGCCGCCATGGGATCGCTCCCAGCTCGTGCCGTCAGCCATACAACCTATCAGATCGTGACTCCTCTATCGAGCGGGCAAGAGCCCATCCACTTCCCCGCGCACAATTTTTTTTTCCTTGTTCCAGCCTATTGTAAGACAATAAAAAAAAATATTATATATATATATATATATATATATATATATATATATATATATATATATATATATATATATATATATATATATATATATATATATATATATATATATATATATAGTATATATTTCATGTTCGCAGAACAAAAAATATTTATTTTAAATATTTTTTTCCCGTTTGGCATTAATCGTAAAACCACGTAGTAAATTTCTCCTTAACACATATATTTTTTTTTTCCTATGTGCTATTCACCAAGCACACAACATACACAACAATCCATGTTATACACCCAATCACACATAAAACACAATGCATGTAGTGTTCTAATCCTGTCTCGTGATTGCCTAGGTAATCACATACCTAAACTCTAACATCGAGCCACACCAAGTTGTGGTGCTCTCACACTCCAGCACATGGCCTAAGCCCAAGTCCCCTGCCCTAGGTATTTAGAGCAGTTTAAGCTCGATACTCGTCGTGGCTGGTATCAACTATACTTATAAACACACCCATTTTAGCTTCCCAAGGTAATCGCTTACCTGGGCTCGATACTGTGCTCGAACGCCTTTCTCCCCCGGGGTCCATCGACAACCTCACAACCTCGCTTATCAGGATGCTCTGCAACCCGACACCACCACGAAAAATCGGGCAGCGCCCCTTGTATGGGAGCCTCTACCCAAAATACAACTTGTCCCAACAATTTACAACGACCACACTGGGTCCACGTGAGAGTAAAAATGGCCACTTGGGCCCATACATCAATACTCATCAAAAATCATACCAACTATATTGTCATAGTTCAAAAGTTAATACATTACTCTTTACCAAAACATATATCAAAATTTAAAGTTTTAATACATGTTATACAAAATGAATACCAGCTCGTCAACTGCTTCTTCTAAAACGCAAGATCTAGTGAGCACCGTCCCTTCCCGTATTAACTCCCGTACTTCAAATATTGATCTCTCGGTCAGGTGAGCAATGCCCGCAGTGATACCCCTTACATGGGTTACTCCCACCTAAGTGCACATGTCATGGCAAACAATCACACTAAGCAAATACATGATCCTACTTGAATGTCTACATGCCCAATCCCATGTCTCAAGTCTCCTATCGACTCCCTCACATTATGTCAAGCCAAAATGCTAGTAAAAATACGCTTTCAAACAAAAGCTTTTTGTCCTCGAAAACTTGGCTTACCGAAGTTTCAAATATATCGACTACCCTCCAGCGACCATTGATCGCTTTTTCTCCGAATACCAATGGTCCGCCTCCGAGATGCCAAATCGCTCTGACCACTCTCCGCACGAAAAATCTTCCTTGAAATTTTCACAACCATTTTCACTTTCATTCATTTTCGTGGTCATGCACTCACAATTCCATGCTCTAGTGGTGTCCCTTGCAAGGGCATATGGAATGCATTATACCTCAATCTGGTAGTATCAATGCATGCTAATATATTTTACATGCATATTAACACAATTAACTCCACATAAATCATGTTATTCAATCTACAATCAATAACACCAAAATTAGCTCTACACGTACAATACCAAAAAATAAAAGTAATTCATTTTGAATCACCCAAACCACCAAAATCACAGCCAGCCGACCACGTGAACAGCTGAAACCCCTGGCCCAAGATCACCACTAGCCACACAAGTAGGAATTTCTTCACCTAGCTCAAAAGATTTCAGACTCGATGTAATACCTATCCAAAGTTCCTCAACAAATCCCCATCCATTAAAATGGTGGCTTTTAGCCAAAGAATGTCCAAGTAGGAAAAGGATTCCACCCTCGGGATTTGCCTAACTCCACGTGTACCCGATGCGCCCACCTGCAGCCCTCGCCGGCTGCGTAACAACTTTGTTTCTTGTTCGACGAGAACCATATCCAACGCCGGAAATCTAGAGGAGAAGTCACTATTTCTCTCTCTAAAAACTGAATCTCACACCTGGTCGGCACTGCTTCAGTTCTTCAATTGAAGAAGAAAACTATTCCTTTAGTTTCTAGCCCATTTAAACTTTTCAAAATTCCATCATTGTCCCTTCATTTAATTATTTTGAAACATGGTTTAATTCCAAGCCATTCATCTCCATCCTCTCACTAATCATGCAACATGTGTCACACACATGTAATAGGGGCTATTTCTTTGTCACATCACACGCCTCTCACAAGGTCATACCAAGACTCCTGACACTTCTACAATAAACGCGGGAATTCGACGCCCTAATTCGACGAAATTCGACGTGGTAGCTATATTTCGAGAGAGGATTCCAACGGTGAAGTCCGTTTTGTCATCCGAGATCTAGAAAATTTTCGAATTTTGATCGAAATTACCATTTTACTTTTTCAAAAAATAGAATTTTCTCGGGTTTTACAGAAGGCATGATATTCATATTAAAACCAAATCCTACAAGCTATGGGCTTTTAGAAGAAAAGCTATCATCCCGAGCTTGATAATTTTTCATTTCAGCCTCAGTCTCAGCCAATTCAACCAATGTTTTTCTGGCGGTTTGACTCTTTCGCTGCGGGAGGTTGAGGAATACTTTCATTTGTTTCCCACAGAGAGGATTGAAGCCTTTACAGGCAACAGCTGCCAAAGCAATGAACTTAAATTTTCAGAAAAAAACCTGTCGTAATAGTTCTCAGGCATCAAACTACCAAAAACAAAGAGGATGCGGGATTTATACCTTTGGTCGATGTAAACCAATCCGAAAGAGTGATGTATCAATCCATCGAAATAAACCATGTCCTTTGAGTTTATTTCAATAAAGATCCACATGAAGAGTGAACCGGAGCAACCCTAAGGCAATGGTCTCTGATGGCTTCCTATGCTACCTAAGTCTGGGGATCCGAAGATGGCCAAAAACTCAAGGATTCACACTAAACTATGAAGAGTGGGCTGCTCTTCTTCGAGAACACTCTCAACTCAAGAACACTCTTTCTGAGAAAAGCGGACAAGAAATTTCATTCTTCCTTAAGGTTAGGTTTCTCCATAAGGTTCTATTTATAAGAGAACCCCTTGCCCTTGAAATGTCCAAAAGTGACCCTCTTTAAGAGATGATAGGTTACACGCCTATGCTGTGATGCTGCGTGGTTCCCTCATGGTCCTTGGGTTTCCATGAACAAGTCATAGCCTCTTTTATCTATAAGTGAGGGTTTGATCTCGAGATTCCAAGAATCTCATGACATTCCATTCCATAGGATCGATCTTCAGCCAAGTATTCGATCATATCCAAATCGCGAGATCGCCCACACTCTTGTAAGTGTGTGACCCATTAAAGTTCCCTCCGGTTATGTATACTTGACTCTAACTATTGAATTAAGCAAGTCATGAGTGATGTCTAGCAACACATTACAATCCCCAATTGATCGAATATTCAGTGATTTAACTTTTAACCCTTCTATAGACAATTACTGTGTAATTCGTTCTTTCACCAATCTATAACTTACTTGATTCAAAGCATGGACAATGTGTAGCTTCCACTAGACTAGCTACGCCACATCTAGCCCAAGTGATATTAGATTTTCTCCCTGGGCTCATTGCTCATTAGTTGTACACTTGAAGACACTTTTCTTGGCATTTCCACTCTCATAGAGATTCTCAGTAACAGATCCTAACAAAAGACCATATATATACTCTCTTTCGGGAGCGGGCGAATCCTTTGTTTGCTACTTAATTACCTTCGAACACCTTAAGATGTACCCGATCATCACCCTAAGAGCGACCTTTGAGAGGAAACAAGGAATGAAATCAAAATACAGAATCAACATCCAAGATATCCTTGAGCACCTCAAGTGTAACACCTCAAATTATACCCAGCGCTTATTACGCTTAGTGTACAGCTAAAGTCAAAATTTTATTTTTCTCGGAAATTTGGCGTTAAGGCAAAAGGATATAACCGAATTATTTAAGAAGTCAAAGGTTAAAATGGTAAAATGTCACATTAAAGACCTAAAGGTCATAACACGTGCTAAAGAATGAGCATGTTATCATGGGAATTGGATAAGTTGATTTGGTAAACGAAAGAAAAAGATAAATTACTAAATGCAAGGGCTAAGAAATTAAGTCCAAAAATGAGCCAACCAAACATGGCCTTCTAAGAAAAGGAAATTTCCATTTTTGTTTGGTTTAGGTTAGCATTTCTCGGGTTGGAGAGAAGAGGAGATCATTCGCTTTTTGTGCAATCCATTGTTTTGGTTCATTTTGGTTCAAGTAAAGAGAAGAAAAGAAGAAAAGGAAGCTAGGGTGGAGCTTTTTTTTTTTTTTTTTTTTGAGAAGAACAAGGTATGGAAACCAGGCATGGAACTCTCATTTGTCATAGGAATAACCTAATTCTTTGCCTATAAGCTCGTTGGCAGGGAAAACCCTAACTCTCATTATAAAGGTGTTTTTGGTTGATTTAAGTTAGTTTTGTAGTTTTGTTTCGAAGTGGTTTGATTTTGGTTGGAAAGTGTCTGGTGAGAAAGGGCAAAAAGACCTTATTTTTGTTTCAGCTCGACTTCTCTTGGCCTAGGGTAAGTGAGCTTCGCCTTGGCGAAGGTCTTTGCCTAGGCGGAGGTCCCTTCGTCTAGGCGAATCCGAAGGCCTTAAAATTCCAGTTTTTGCCTCGCTTAGGTGAAGGACTGCTTTGCCTAGGTGAACCTAACATCCTGCTTTTGTTTTTCTTCTTTCGTTAATTCTAGAAACCATCCTTCTCGATTAATGAGGATCCTAACAAGTGAATGAAAGCGGTCCGTACATGTAAGGCAAGTTATATGAAAATGTTCAACCTCACCGCCGGTGAACTTGTCGCAAAGCGCACTTGCAGCCTCGCCCCTTATTTGCTAAATGTGATTAAAAATAATATAACAAGCTCGCAATACATATAATTCTTATGTCCCGCCAAGATCAATAGGTGCGAATGAATAGGCATCTCTCGTTCGCGCCACGACACCTACTAGTGCTAACAAGCTACATCTCGCAGCAATGCCAGACACTTTATGTTGGCATGGGCAAACACGTCTGCTTTTGCTCTCATGACCTTGTTCTCAAGATTTGCATCAAGATCTTCTGTGACTCATTGCGGTCGTGTCCCTCTCATTCATTGTTATCGCCATGCCGTAAAATACTTATATGTCGTGTATCCGAATAATAATATGATTTATGAAATAATTATATGAAATTACAAGTAATCGTCAGATATAGTGTACCTAATGTGTCTTATGTTACAAGATTTCTGTTAAGTACTCCTACGGAGATTGAATATTGAAAGACAGGCAAGTAAGAATTATGTTATATGTATATAAGAGTCGAGACCACCGCATGCGGGTCATAAATGTTATCTCTGTTTTTTCTACTAAGCTATGTTTGAAGACTCCGTGTCATTTGTGTAGGCTTTAAAAAGGATATCCGAGGCATTCCGCATTCGCTAGTGGCTAACACAACATTAGAGTCCACCATATGCGTGTTTCGATCCCGTTTTGAAATGTAAATGGTCATTTTATAATAGCGACCAGCACAAGTAAATGGGACTCATGAATATAGGTACATGAACATTTAAACACCACTATGGGTAGTATTTCAAGCTTTGTTATATTTCAAATTCAGCCTGCTTCAATTTCATAAAATCGTTAAGGAGTCCCGCCAGAGGGAGCCCTCATCCGCCTAGGGGGCGAGGGCGGCGGGTGTTACATCAAGTCTATGATACTACACTATTGCTATAATGAGACAAATCATTTACATATAATGTATAATCCATACGATTGTCTCAGTGTGCCTTCGATGTACTTAGCTAGCCTTAGTAAGATCAACATGTCAACTCTAATCAACTCATGATCATAGTTTATAAGATCCACTCTAGATCTAATCAAGGAGTATGACATATATTTGTCTATCCCACCAACAATGTCCGCCCCTTGCTGGATTCTATGATCAGGGATAATTTAGATATTAACATAATCAGTATTACAATAGGGAATCCTATTATCATGATCTCATCATGAATTCCTTCATGCTATGTTATGTATCATGGATTTCATTAATTTAATTAAATATCTAAATCAATTCAACGTATGAATATCAAATTAATGAAGAAGCCATTTTATAAAGAAAAGCATACAATAAGTGCTAAAGGACATTGCCTTTAGAGCACTTCTCTAACAAGGTATAGGTGATGTGGCCATCTCGTATCATATGTGTTCAAGTATAAGCTAGTTACACACGAACTTACCTCAAAGCCATATTTGAATGCCAGAAACTAGACTTGCCACCCTTGATGCCGATCATAGGTTTGAAGTACTCTCATTTGTGTCATGGAGTTAGGAGAAGCTCACCACTATCGATAATCCGATGAAAGCCCACTCAGAATCGCCTCCTACAAACAAAACAAAAAATCCAAAGTAAAATAGAAAAAGAAAATAAAACAGGACTTACTATATCCAAAGTAGAGTCAAACTATTTCGAATCAATATTAATAGAAACACAATCCCAGGTAACGACGCCAAAAACTTGACAGGCTACATGCATGTTATATAAAATCTGTGTGCCTATATAAAATCTATACATTCATGTCTTTGGCTACATCTAAATCCTAAGCAAACTAAGTAAAACATCTTCAAGGAAAATACAACCATTAAAAGAAAGGAAAACAAAAGGGGAGGAAGAGAATAAAAAAATATGAGTGAAAGCCCCTTCTCTTCTTCCATTATTTCCTTCTTCTTCTTCAAGCATTTCTCTTTAAGATACTTTGTGCCTGGGGTGGTGTTTCCACCCAAAAGAGGGACTTGTTCTCACCCACAAAGCTTGTTTCTAATGCCCTAGAATGATCCTTTTATGGTCCTCCCCAAGTTTGGGCTCAAAATGGATAAAAATACTAGCAAATCCATGTGTTAGACCCACATCCACGCTAAAGCGCAGTAAATCTCACACTGAGCTTCTGGGCACTATTAACAACATGCCTCTTTCTTTTGCTTCCCCTATGTCATAACTTTCGTCCGAACTCCAAATCGAACAAAATCGATTTCATTGGAAAGCTTAGGAGTGTAGAGTATGGAAGTATGTCTAGAGAGAACACTTTGTAGCCGATGGTAAAGAATGAATAAAAGTGTGTCAATTGGTCATATTTTAAGATTTTCTTCATAAAGCACAACGTGTTATATAATATCATACACCTATGTGCGCAAGTACACACTTCACCAAGTAATATAATGAAAGTATGAGTAGCAGATCTCATGAGGATTAGGTTACAATTTCCATCCACTCTAATCTAAGTTTTGGGCTCTATTCGGGATGATGGAAAATCTGTAAAAGACTAAAATACACTAATCTAGAATGCAAGAATGACTCAAGAAAGACCTAAAAAGCCTTAGGGCATAGATTTCGCCTAAACAATCCCATACATACCTCTTAATTCAATCAATCAATGTTTATTTTCATATGAAGATGGCAATTTCACAAATGTACGAATCTCTTTGAAAGATTCAAGGTACTACCCTTGTAAAGTGGTTGAGTATTGCATACCGCCTCAAACTATCATACTAAGGGTGTTATGAACCCTAGAAACCCAATAATACCACACCCAACATCATTTATATCTCATTCATGATTAAATTAGATGATATTTCATCCATGCAGTCTAACTTAATCATCACTTCTCAGGCTCAAATCAAGTCACAAATCATGCAACTATTGGCCAAATACCCACAAGCATTAAGAATAAATGAAATACTCAACATATATGTGAAAAATAATACATCAATTAATATAAATTAGAGAAACTACATTATGTACTTTAGCGGGCATCTAAACCCTAAGAAAATAAACTAAAACATCTCTAAGGAAAATACAACTATGAAAAGAAAGGAAAACAAAGGAGGAAGAAGAGGATGTCAGTCTTGAGCGGTGGCCCCTTCTCTTCTTCCTCCATTCTGCCAAGCTTCTGCAGGTTTCCACTCCATGGAGGGCTTCTATCCACCCAAAGAAGTCCCTTTCAAATGCCTTAATTCCATTCTTTTGAGCCACAAACCAAGAGGATAGGCTTCAAATAACTTCTTTGGGCCCCGACATCCAGCATAACGTAAGGACCGTGACAAGGCTCTCGAGAAAATGAGAGCTACTTGAAGAGAATAAGCCAAACCACACTAAAGCGTGAGCATCCACGTTGCAGCGTGAGTGTGCTCACGCTACAACGTGAGTGGACTCACGCTATAGCATGAAGCCACTCATGCCTTAGAGTGAGTTGTTCTCCAACTCACTAGCAGCTTATTCTTCATTTCATCCTCACATCTTCCTTCATAACTTCTTCATCCATACTCTGAATCGCTTAATCTTGGACTCTATGGAAATTTCTTAGAGTCTAGAACGCGTCCACATAATTGAAGGAGCCATGGAGGTTATCATGCAGATGAAAAGATCGCATGTTTTCTGCAACTACATGATGAGTTTGCTTCTTTTTTTTTTTTTTTCATTTTTCGCTAATTTTCGCCCCGCTCCACCTAATAGTTGACCAAATTTGAAAATATAATATTTAGAGCATTATAGCACTTATTTATATCATAAAACTACTAAAAACTAAACATAACATGTGGCGATGAAATGAGTATGTAAGATACCATCACTTCTCTTTCTTCCTTCTTCTAAAAGTCATAACTTGATCATTTAAAGTTCAAATCGAGGAATAGTATTCTTGTTTATAAAGTTTATAACTCATCCATAGCAGAAGAGGAGTCATTTTTTTTTATCATCTTATAGCTAAAAACATTGAAATCCAGTAGCTGCTGTTGTTGCATGTTATAGCGGAGTTTGCTTATTTTTAGACTTTTTGCTTTGTTTTATCTCCGATTCCGCTCATATGCATTCAATGGTTGACTTAATCATAAAGATGAACATTTAGAGCTTTAAAACATTTATTTATATGAAAAAAACAACACAAAAACACACGAAAACATGGGATAAATTGAGTATAAAACATACTCATCAGAGGGTGTTAAAGGCATGATATTTATATTAAACCCAAATCCCACAAGCTTGAGCTTTTAGCAGAGTTAGTTGTTTAACGCCAATTTTACAGGAATTCTTCCCACTCATCTCAGAAATCTTTCCAACTTACAATCCCTTGATCTCATCCGGAATGATTTTGAAGGTACTTATACACATATTTACCTTGAGAAGATTTATTAGTTTGTATCAAAAATTAGAATATAATTCTTTCTTTATTTCCCCTCTTCCCACGCATCTCGGAAATCTTTCCAACTTGCAATCCCTTGATCTTAGTTGGAATGATTTTGAAGGTAATTTTACACATATTTACCTTGTGAAGATTCATTAGTTTGTCTCAGCAGAATCAGAATATAATTCTTTCTTTAATTTCCCAATTTCAATTTTACAGGAATTCTTCCCATTTATCTCAGAAATCTTTCCAACTTCCAATCCTCGATCTCAAAAGAGAATCTGAATATACCTCTTAATTTCACAATTTTACAGAAGTGCCCTATTCAACTCAAAAATTTTTCCAACTCTTACAACTTCTTTGATCTAAGTCTCGAATTACTTTGGAGGTAATTATATATATACATGAAGATTCATGTTGAATATAAGAGCTTGTTTGACTACAAATTTTGAAAATTGATTTTTATTCTTAAAAAAATAAGGAAAACGTGGAGAACATGATTGGTTCCCATTTTTTTTGTTCTAAAAAGTACAAAATGGATAACACAAAAATTACTAAATTCAAAGAAAATTAATACATCAAAATGATGTTCTTTGTGTTTTCAAAAGGAACCAACAAGTCTCTAATTCTTTCTTTAATTTCATTTTTTTTACAAGAAGCCTTCACCTTAACCTGGGAAATCTTTTCTCAACTTTAAATCCCTTGATCTCAAATGAATAATACATATGACCTATGACCTGGCTTTCACTTTCTCTTTGTTAAGGTGCATTCGACTTGAGTTTACATCTTAGCAAATCAATCCCTTGGCCTCAAGCAATTAATAAAATGCCTTTCCTAACGAAGTTACACTTGATGGGTACTCATCTTCCTCTTATTATTAATCCAACATTAATATCCAATATTTCCTACATTAATTCTTCCACTTTTTCATTTGTTGTGCTCTCTTTGGGAATGGTCTCACTTCTTCTTCAATATACCCATGGTTGTTCAACTTCAATACTAATAGCAACCTTGTTGTTCATCTTCGACTCTAAATAATAATCTCATTCAAATGGTTCAATTTCATGCTTTGGAAACATGACTAGTCTAGTTCTGATTCCTCTTCAATCAACTCAAGGCTTAGATTCCAAAATCCTCGAGGTTTATGTAATTTACGACATTATACTTCGTCTCACAACAATCTCATCGATCGGGCCGGAAAAGACTTTCGCATGCCTAAAACATGTTTTCGAGTTTTTGGACTGGATTCAACAAACTAAGCGGAATTTCCACCGTAAAGTATCGGGACAATCCATCAACTTCTGCAAAGGTCGTCCATTCCTTCAAATTCATCAGAAGGTATCGCCTCAAGAAATCACCTTTTCGGGTCTCTCTCAACTATCGTTTCGACTTATCTTTCAACTCCCTTGTTACATTCAACATAAGCCTCGACTCAAGTTCCCTGTTTGCCAACATATCTTGTTGGCCTTTGCAAATTAGGCCCACCTTTTCCTGACTGGATTCAAAACTCAAAAAAGAAGCTTTATGGTACTTGATATCTTTTGCTTCGAATTTCTGTGCATCATTCCCAATTCTTTTCGTAATTCCACTCCCTGATTTAGCTCGTTAAATATTTAGTCAATAAAATTCTCAGAGCTTTGCTCAATTTAACTATATACCCCTCAATCTAGGAATGGCTATTAGTTCAAATTGTTTGAAGGTTCAATACCACAATCTCTTTTCAATGTCGAATTGTTGGACTTCAAGAATATGTTTCGTGCTCAATTTCTGATCGTTTCGATTCTCAAATAATCGTCTTCAGAGAACTACTCCAAATGTTTATGCAATGGAAAGGTTTAATTATCCCACTTAAAATATTAATCTTGTCTAGGAAAATTAAAAATTCCATCAAGTCCTGTTACATCAAATGAAATCATCGTGATTTACGCAACAATAGTTTAACTAGAAAGGTCAGCTTCATCCCAAAAGAATTGCAGAGATTTTCATCTTATAGATTTGGGAAAAAATAAGTTGTCCAGACAAATACTAGCATGGATGGGAGGAAGCCTACTAAGTTTGATTGTTGTAAATCTAATATCCAATGGATTTAATGGAAAAATACCTTCAAGTTTGTGTCACTGAAAACCTTCTGGTATATCATCCTCTAGAAACAACCTATCTAGTACTATACCCAAATGTCTCAATAATTAATGCTCGCACGGGAGTTCCATCACCGCTTATCCGGGATGGAACTACGCTCTCCAAGAAATACCCTATAGTGATAAGACATGGGGTTCAATGGAAAGGAAAAGAAGCGCAGTACAAAGAAACTCTTGAACTTTCAGTGAGAGCATTGATTTTTCAGACAACAAAATAACAAGAGAAATCTCTCAAAAGTGATTGACTGTAGAATTGGTGGCACTGAATTGTACCAATCCCTTCGACAATTGGTCAACTTAAATTATTGGATTTTCTTGATTTATCTCAAAACCAGCTTAATGGTAGAATTCCAAATAGTCTTGCTCAAATAGATGGTCTAAGTGTTTTAGACTTATTTGTTAATGTTTTGAAAATACGAAGAGAGAAATAAAAATTAAGGAAAGGAACAATGAAGAAGGGAATTTAAATCTAATTTTCATGGAATTACATGAATTTAAATAATAAAAGATAGGAAACAACAACTAAAATTAAGGTCCAAATTAAAGGGAAATCAAAATACTATATTCAATAACTTGAAATCAAGCCAAGGATTTAAAAGGAAATCAAATACTAATCCCACAAATCGACTAATTAACAAAATCAACAACTAAAATGAAGTAACCGACAATAGTCTAAACATTTGGCCTAACACCTTGTTTGGGAGCTGCAAATGTCAATTCTCGCTCGACTTCTCGGGTTTTTCGCCGAGTTAATCGCGGTGATGGGGAGTCTTATCCCCTATCGCCAGCCCTAGAAACGACCCTTTTCCTGTAAGTCGCTTCTCGTTTCGATGGTTGTCATTCTTCCATGGTTGTCTAACCTTCCTGAAGTGACTCTTACTATTTAGTCCCTACCTAGCGATGGAGAAGCAACAAATGAAGACTCATTCTCCAATGCCTTCAATGAGGAAAGCAAAGTAGGAATCATTTTTTCATTTTCAAGAGCATAATCAAGCCCATCATGAAAGGTCCCTCGCTAAGGGTATCATTTCTTACCTTCCTTGCTTTGATCCTTTATGGTATGATAGTTTCTTAGACTCCTCACAGCCAATAGGGGAATCAGAAGGTTCTTAGACTCTTGTTCTGCCTTTTCAACGCTCAAACTATCAAGTTCAACTTGAGTAACTGAGAATGCAATTTGCTCCTCCTCCAATGGATTTAGAACAAAACTTTTCCCTTTCCTCTTAATTCTAAATAAATCATTGTCATTTGCATCTTTAATTAGGCAACAATAATTGTTCGAACAACACTTTATATCCTTTCAACCATCCGACCCACACTCAACAAGTTCTAATCTATGTCGCACATATAAATATTATTCAAGATTAACTTAGTACCATGACAAGTTAGATAACAACGTCTTTTCCCTTGAGCAATATACTTACCATCACCCACTAAACCCATGGTAAAGTGATTTCAGCCACCATTTGAACATACTCTGTTGTGAGTCATGTGGTTTCGAGTTAACAATGTCAATGAGCCAACAATTTTCGCTGAATCTCAGCCGGTGAAGCAAGTAGCAACAAACAAAGCACCTTCTTCCTCTTGATCTACTAATACTTTGCTCTATTTTGTTATTGTCTTTATTCCTACAAATAATAGCTTCATGTCCCATTTGCTGCCAATTGGCGCATTTAGTTAATCTAGTTTTCTAGCACTTGAAAAGGTGGATGACCTTCTCGTTACAATGCTAGCAAGGTGGGATATGGATTCTCTACCCATCATTCCTTTTCCAATTAAGTGCTAGTTCTACACTAGTGCTACTTTCTTTCTTCGATCTTCCACCCACTTTGGTAGCTTCGATGTTTCTTGATTGCTAGTGCTACTTTATTTGTCAGGCCTTTTTCACCGCCTCTTTGCTCTTATGTTTGCAAAGCACTTAACAATTCTACAAGAGTAAATTCTTAACAAGTCCCGTATTTTCAAGGGCAGTGATGGTTGCTTCATACCTTCGTAAATAGTAACAAGCGATTTTTTTCAAATATTCTTAGTCTGTGAATCTTGTATCCCAAGAATTTCTCACTTATTTGTAATTTCAAGAAGTTTTTCAGTGTATTCTTTAACTGATTCAAAGTTCTTCCATATTCTTTTCGATAGCCTCAAATTCCCCAACTAAGTTTAAAATCAAAGATACCTTGATTCTCTCATCTCCTAGTGATACTTTTGAGGAAATCCCATATCTCCTTTGGGTCGACTTGTGAGACATGATCTATGTGAAAATGGCGGGAGGACTCGCGTAACAGTATTGCATTCTTTCCTTGATTTTCTGGGTCCTCCTTTCTTTACGTGCATCTTCATATGAGCCATATGGGATTTGCGTGAAGGAAGGGACTTCATAGTCTTCTTCCACTACTTCCAAATATCCAAGGCTTCCTATATGCCTTCAGCCTTATCACCATTTGATATAGCTGTTTCTATCAAATGTTGAGCTATTGTCGAAAATTACCACCTTCTTATGATCAATTACAGTCCCCAAGAAAAGGGCTCGATACCAATTGTTAAATTTTTGAAAATGTTTAAGAGAGAAATAAAATTATGAAAGGAACAATTGAAGAAGGGAATTCTTTAGAACACCAATCATATCAGAACTTGATTATCTAATAATTTAAATACAAAGATAGGAGGAAACAAATTACTAAAATTAAGGTCCTAAATTAAGGAAAATCAAAATATTATAATCAATAACTTGAAATCAAGCCATGATTTAAAAAGGAAATCAAATACTAATCCCACAAATTGGGACTAATTGTAAGACCCGAGAAAATTCCAATTTTCTGAAAAAGGGCAAAATGGTAATTTCGGTCAAAATCCAAAATTTTTCTAGATCTCGGATGATAAAACAGACTTCACCGTTGGAATCGTCTTGCAAAATCTAGCTACCACGCCGTGATTGGCCGACCCAGACAATAATTTCAGACGCTTTTCAAGGCAATCGGTGACTGGTGCCGAAACGGCATGAAAAGAGCACGCGACGTGACAAAAGTCACCACTACATGTGCGTACCACGTGCGACACACGCCAGATGACAGCGATGACGAGATTTAATCGCCTTATCAGGTCGGGCGTCGCAACCAAGACAAAAGCCATACTGACTTAATTGACGGAACGTAACGGTATCGTGCCAGGCCAAAACGCAGCGGCTATCTTCTCCGCTCAGTGCCAAATACAGAAATAGGACAGTGGTCAGGGGTTTTGAGTTTTAGAGAGAGAGAGCTCCTTCTCTCTAGATTTTCGTCCGTTCTGATCAACATTCGACGGAGCAAAGAGTCGTTTTACTCTGGCGAGTGGCCACGCGCAGACATCGATTCGCAGCCTCCGACAACCCAGCAGGTGATCTCTTCCCATCGGTGTTATTCTTTCGCTAAGAGCCATGTAAATGGTCAGATGTTCTCGAGGCTTGAATTAACGTTTTCACCCCCAAAGTTTACGAGTGGAGAAAATCCTCATTGTCGTGGCGTGAGATAGTGCGACCGGGTTGCATTGTTCAAGTGAATAGTTACGTGATTTTGGTGTGAATTTTTATGATGTTGAGTGATTCAAAATGAATTGGCATTGTGTTAGCCCCAGTAAAAGCTAATTTTTGGTATTGTTGATGTAATTTAATAACATGATCCCATGTGGATTAATTATGTTAGTATATACATGTTTTATATATTAGCGTAGGTTTGTTGGGATTGACACAATGCATTGCCATACCTTTGGGCACCCTAGAATATTAGGAGTGGTGCATGACATGAAATAAAACAACGTTTGTGAAAGGAGATTTAATTTTTAGGAGAATCGTGTTGAGAGATTGTCCAATTCACGTTGGAGGAGCCCGTGAATTGTTTGGAGGGTTGTCTGACAAATTCACCTCGGAGAGTAGTCAAATATTCTGATCTAGTAGTAGTTTTTCGAGAACAAAGCACTGTTTGAAAATTTGGATATTTACTATATTCGGCTTAGACATATGTGAAGAAGTCGGTGAGGGCTGGCGGGACGTAGGATTGGGCGTGACGTTGGTAGGTTCGTGTAATTGCTTGGATGTGATTGAACATGCGGCCATGTGCCTTGGGTTGGAGTAACCCATGTGGAAATTATCACTAATGGACATTACTTTCGCCTGTGGGGATCAACTATTTCGGATTACGGGAGTGTCTGAGGACGACACTCCCACTTAGAATTCGTGTTTAGAGAAAGTCGGATTATTGGCTTTGGAATTTTATTTTGTATAACATGTATTAAATTTGTAAATCTTAATATATGTTTGAATTTAAAGTGAGATTTATTAACTCTCAGACATGTAATATAGTTGGTTGGGGATATATTTTGAGTATTGATGTATGGGCTGATGGCCCACATTTTACTCATTTTAATTGTATATGGACCGGTGTGGTCTTTGTAAAATATTGGGGCCGAGGTTGCCATGTGATTGGGACAGGTTTTTATTGCGGTACAGAGCTCCGTACAAAGGAGACTCTGCTGGAGTTTTCATAGTAGTGGGTTGCAGACATCCGAATATTCAGCGGGTTGTGGGTTGTCAGTGGGAGACTTGAGTTTTGGGGCGTCACACTAATTAAAAAAATTAACAACTAAATGAAAATGGAAAATCTTGGATGACAAGCTAAACATTAATTCTAACATTGCAAATAACAACATCGGGTAAAATTCCATCGGCCACTCCAGAATTCAAGCTTTGAAATGTTTCCACATATGGGGAAATCCTCTAGACTTTGTGGGCCACCTCTTTTGAAAAGGTGTCAAAGAAGATGAAATTGAATCTGGGAATCCTCCTTCAGGTTTTAAGTAGTAAAGAAACATGACCTCGAGATGATGGAATAATGGTTTTATGAAAATATTGTTCTTGGATTCATTATTGGATTTTGGGGAAGTTGTATTTACTTCCACCATAGCATTTCGTGGAGAAATGCCTATTTACAGTTGCTGTGGCTAAGGTAGAAAGACCAATCGTATGTGATAACAACAATAAATATGTGACAGGCGTAGAAAGGAGTTCCAAAGTTAAATGGTAAATGCATTATTATCAAATTCTCTCTTTGACTTTTTGAATAAAATGTATATTACCTTAAGTAGACACTTTCGATTATTCTTTGAATTCTTTTTCTTATTGTTCTTCCTTCCACAATATATGGAGATAAATAAGATTTTCAAATGAATATATATATTTTATTAATAACTGAATTTAACTACAAAGGCCTAGAATATTTTTAATATGCCAAATGTAATAACACCCCATTTTAAGCTCTCATCGTACATAAGATTCTTGTTATGGCAGAATAATAGTTGAAAAACAATAACTATGACTATTTTTCTATCTTTCTTTTTGTGTACCATTTTTTGCCTTTTTATTGTAGTTTAGTAACTTGGTTTTAATTATATTTGAGAATATTGGTTTAATTATAGGAAGCATACTGTTTATTAGTGATTTTTCAAATTGATGAATATACTTCAAATTTGTATTTTATATGAAACTTCAAGAGTAGGCAGCATATGGGATTAAATCAGGTGTGTTGAAAATGAAACCTCAAGTGCCAAATCTGGTAGAGCAATATAACATAAAATAAATGAGCACCTGAATTTATGTGGTTCCTCGAATAGCAGTACGTCCACGACAGCCGTGGAGTCAGTTTCTTCCACTATCACCAAGAGTTTCAAGTGGCCAAAAGGCATAGAAGCCTTACAAACACACCCGAGTGTAAATCTGAAGAAGCCTCACAAAGTAGGCAATCTCCAGAACAAGCCCATGAAACCACAAATATCAAGTGAAGAAGCGTTTACTCACTTGAAGAGCAGGCTTGCTGATTTTTGCTTTAGATAGAAGAAGAAACTGAATTTTTCTTGAACCAAAGATTGCCCGATACCTTCTTCAGAACCAGCTAGGAATGATATAATCCGAAAAATGCTCACTAAAACCTTTTTTTTCCTTGAAGACTCGAGCCAATACGAGGAGTCATGCGCGAAAGCAGATCTGGATCATGCTGAGAATTATTGCTAACTAGGTGCATGCCAAGAATTGCAAGCCATATTTATCCAGAATTGATGAGTCCCCTGAGGAAACCCGACAAGGTGATGTATCTTGAAGAGTATTGGTTTAGTCATAATGGACTGACTTGAATGTAAGATCTTTTGTGTTTATTAAATTTGTTATCTTATATATATAAACGTTGCCATGTATTAAGTTCGTACATTTGACGATCGGTGTGGTTTAGGTTTGTTATGTTATGCTT
>JAEQBH010007948.1:0-45708 GCA_016808115.1 Tetrastigma voinierianum | reverse complement strand
ATGAAGGCACATATAAATTACTAAGCATGAAAATGCTTAGGCGTATTATTTATCAATCTCGCGGGTATCGGAAGTGATAGACAATGATTGAAACGGACCCAAGGTAGAGGCTGAGTCATTCGAAACTTCACAGTAGCCACCAGTCATGCATCCTCATCATTTGAGCATGACATTGTTTTATGTAAACAAAGGGTTGACTACGAAATTATTTTTGTACCTGTATTTGAATATGATTTTTTTGGATATTATGTTATCGCAGCATAAAATGCCATTTTTGGTTAAATGCATATTTTGTAAAGGAATTGCATTAGATTTATGTAAATGTTTATGGGCTTGCTTGAGTGAAATAACCTGTAGCTTGATTTGAGAGCAGCGGCTTATATAATGAAATGGATTTGATTAATGGCCTCGGTCGGGCGTCCCGAGGTTTCGGTTCGGATCATGCTTGGGTCGGACCCGCGCTTCCGAAGTCTCTACAATCCCACATTCCATATAAATAATGCAATTCTATATGGAATGTCACGTGTCATGCATGAGATGGGACTCTTCATGCACATGGCTTGAGTTCACGTGGAGCTCCCTCTGCAATGCGGATGTCGAGTGTGAGAGCTAGTCGTGGTGTTTCACTGTGAACTCAGCCGATGGACAACCCTCCAATGTTTTATTCAGACTACCAAATCTAGGTGTGTTTATTTGGGATCTGCAATTTCACGGGGTCTCAACGCGACCATGCGCGCGAACTTTTCATGAGCTTTCATCGTTTGATACATAAGTCGACCTAGAAAAAAATTTAGTCTTTCACCTTTGGGGGATCTGCCCCATCTTGCTTCCTGAACACCACGAAATTTATTGTGTGTTATGCACCGTGAGTCTCAATTTTGGGCGTTGTCCAATTTCGAAACTCACTACACATCACGAGAATAGTGTGAATAACCAATACCATTCACCCGCACCCGCTTTCGGCGGGTGTATTGTGCATATGAAATGAAATCATGTCATTTCATGCTATGTCATACTACATACAACATTTATAAATTCGGATAATTATGTTTCTACATATAATTTCCATTTATCATAATTTCCATGTTATCACGCAAGCACATATTAACATGAATTTTACACATAACAGCATATTATTTATTTTTTCAACAATAACACACAAAATGGCCCAAATCTCGGACCCATATAAGCAGGCACCTCTCGGTCCTTCAAATCTGAACCATTTTTGGTTTAATTCATAAAATTACTATAAATCTAGAAAAAGCTTCGACAAAACGAAGATATCAATCCAGAGATTAAAACCAAACCTCAACCTAGTCGAGTTATCGGAACCGGAGTCCAAAATTTCAATATTCAGTCACAAAATCTTGGGACTAAATCACACGGCCTATCACGGCCCCGAAGACAACCTATGCCATTACATGGCTTTTAGGCTAAAAATATTCCAAGTAGGAAAATTCCCTACCTTGCGGAGTTTGACGAAACTCCAAGATTTTGGTACCCACGCTTAGCGCGCGATGCGTAGATCGACTTTTCTTCTCGGACCGTCGAGTTTCAACCATCGAAAAGCCTGGAAAATCCCCCTTTTTTGTTTCTCTCTCATTTCTCTCTCTCTCTCTCTCTCTCTCTCTCTCTCTCTCTATCAGTTTCTCTCCCTTGTTTGTTTCCCTTCCTCTTTTTCTTTTCTTTTCTCCTTTTCTTTCCTTTCCTTATCCACCGCACTTCCTTCTCTCCTTGTTTGTTCCTATCTCATTTTTCTTTTCATTTTCCATTTTCTTTTTTTCTCTCATTTTCTCATCTTTTTTTTTTCCTCTTTTTATTTCCCTCTTTTGACACATGGCTCAATGTGAGCCATTCACCTGAAAGATGCACCACATGACTCATGCCTTAGCCATCCTCCCCTAGGGTGCCATGTAGCATCCATGTCATGTCATGTGTCCTGACCCACGATGCCTCGAAAAACGCAAGTATGATTGCTTGGAATGAAGCGAAATTAAACGGGGGTAACTGAATTTCGTAAGATGAATTCATGATGAAGTCCATTTCGTCATCCGAGATCTAGAAAATTTTCAGTTTTCAATTGAAATTACCGTTTTACCTTTGTTGAGAAAAATTGAATTTTTTTTCGGGTTTTACAGAATCACTGCATTTGGATCAATCTATCCCAAGATATGATTCAAACACTCAATATTGGTTTGGACAAACCTTAGCCCACGACTAAACGAGCTCCACTTTGGTGATTTCTAGATGCGATGGGTTTCAAATCGAATACATCTTTCATGGAAGTTGTTCTAGAAAAAGTCTAGTTTATCTAGAAATTAGAATCACTCATTTTGGAGCACCAAAACGTAAGATATGACACAAACATCAAGACTAGTATGACTAGCCAAACCAAACCAAGGACTGAAATTTGGACCCTGAGTCGGGATCTTATACGATAATCGGACCTTGAGGTCTTGACACATTTTAGCTAAGGGAATTAGAAGTTCCTCTCAAATTAGGTCACCCGATTCGGAGGTCTCTGAGGCGAATGTGGCCAAATAATTCCAATTATGCCCTTCTTCTCTAATCAGTTTAATTACCCAAAACATATATTTAGCTTTAATTACCCTTAATCATAGCGTAAACTACTAGGGCTTAATTTGGGGTGTTACACGTATACTAAGAGACAAACTTCTCGAGGGACTTATCTGACGTAGAGATGTGATCATGTTAGGAGCTAGACGGTGGAACGGGGACAAGGCAAGGCCCGGTAAAGGCTGGATGGGAAGACCTTGCGAGGCAAGCATCGCTCTCGGGTATGCGTGTCATTATCTGTTGTGTGCCCGGGTGGTCAAAGGGATCTTGTAGACTTTCCCTTACATCTAGAACCAGGCATCGAGAGATGAGGTTGGGCACCTTGGTTTAGGATAGGCCTAGGGATGTGCGCGGAGATGATGAAATGTCATCCAACGAGTGCAACGCGAGGTTCAAATTCCTCCGAGGGGAAGGGGATCTATTTCTTTCGAGGAAATTGAGATTAGGGTGTTCTTGGCAAGAAGGCGGGGAGAAGTGTTCCATGGACTCGGATCGAGCTAGGCTAGGAGGTGTTGTTGTGACTTCAAGGCGATGGGTTGTAGTGGATGGGTTCCACAGGGTTGCGTTTTCCTCGCGCAAGGCGGCATTGGCCACAGAATGGGCCTTTAGCGCTGGTGATTGTGCTAATCCATAGCAACTGAATCACTGAGTTGCTGCACAAATGAAGACTCTGAATTGGAAGGGGGAAGTTCTCCCATCGAATCTTAACTACCATTGTTTTAGCGACTTAGAGATGGGGGCTTTCCCATCAAAGCAGCCCAGATGGAAAGGTCTTTTGTCCTTTCATTAAGTCGTGTGTATCAACGAGATGGATGCCCCATTTAGGAATTTTACCCTTCTCATTATATATCTATCACGAGGAAGGTTACACAATGGACAATCACAAAATAGGCACTTATGATTGGCCCTTAATGTCCTTACATTACATATTTATTCCTACATTAATTGCTATACGTTAATGCATTGTGGCGTCACCCATGTTTTGATCGTTCTTGCATTCCATGCTGAGGTGATGTTGCCCAGCAAAGTACTGAGGCAAGGATCCTTGGCATCGGCTGCCCAGCATTGAACTGGGTATCACCTCACAGGCATCACATGATTTAGTTAACCTCTGGCTTTGGCGAGATAGGGCTGCCTCTATCTTTGGCAGGGCTGCTGTCCGCATACCACGTGTGCGATGGCTTATCCCATTCGATTAAACTATCGAGGCTTTGTTTGGCACATGAGATGATGTACCATGTCATGGATGAGGAATCTCCTACAACAATTTGGTAACCAGAATGTATATTTTCATCTTCACGTAAAAAAATACTTCCTAATACTAATATGTATTTTTATCTTAGTAAAAATACTTTAATACTATAATATGCTTATTTTTCCATCTTATGATATATGTAATTGAAAATAGTTTGTAAGTTGTGGCATTTAAAAAAACAAAAAACACGATGTGCAGCGTGGTACTAGTTTGTGCCATCATTCCCACGTCATGTGCAAGTGGACTGAAAAAACAGAAGGCCGGAAGAAAAGTATTCATTAACGAATGGTTTTGACCCGGTGTACAGTGAATTCAACACACAATCTATGTCTATCTCCATTTCCAATACCGCACTCCCTGACGTCTCAACACTCGTTTCCCTTCAGTACTTGTTTCCTCAACTTTCAAACTCTTCATTCTTCACACTCTCTAAACTACCATTGACCATTACTCCTTTTACGCGTCCCCCATAAGTCCATATAATATATATATATATATATATACAGACACAGCAACTGTCAATCCTCACATCTTCTCATATTCTTACTACAAATTCAGTGTCATTTCACCTATATTCTCCTAAATTCCTTGTATTTACCAACTTACCATGATGAACTGCAATGTATGAGCATTTGCATTTTCAAGCGCTTGTAGAGGGACGAAGAGACGGTGACGGAAAACTCTCTCAGCCAGACTCCGCCGTTATGGAGACTATAGGGAGGAGCTGCTCATTGAGAGGCGCAAGAGTTGGGTGGAGTCGATGGGACTCCGACCAGAGGCAGGCTGTTAGGATTGGAGGAATTTGTGTGGGGTGGATGGAGGATGCATTAAGGGATCATGAAGAGGAAAGATGGAGGAGCTGAGGAGAGCATTTAGGATGTATGTGATGGAAGGGAGTGAATGTATAACTCCGAGAAGAGCTTGAAGAGGATCTTTGGCCCGATTAGAGTCAACAAGTTTGGAAGATTCTTTGTGTTATGATCGGAGAATTTGATGTAAGCAGGGACGGGGTTGAGCTTTGATGAGTTCAAGCTCACATGATGGCACCAGAAAATATATTTGTTTGTTTGATATAATATTTTACAAGTTGAGTTCATTATGTAATTATTTGTTGATTTGTAAGTACATAACGTAGTCTGTATAAATGTTCGAATGCTTGCAGGTAGGAGTCCACTATGCGTTTTGCCTTTATTTGTTTGTTTAATATTTTATGAATTATTATTAAATTTTTTAAACTTTTGTTGAATAGAAAAGAAAAAATATTTTGTTTTTGCTTTTTCTTTATATTTTTTAATATTTTTTATTAGAAAAAACTATTATAATTGATGGGGTTTTGAAAATAGGCACGCGAGGCCCACTCGTCGGGCCCAAGAAGTAAGCCCAATGAAACACGAAGCCCTGGCGCCTGACCGGAAGCAGCTTGATCCGCTCGCTTTAAGAAATGGAGAATGCGTCTTATTACGTAATTCCCACACTAAATCTCTAGCGAGAAAAATAGGATATTCCGCGATAAGCGAGTTATCCACAGAGTCAAATATGGATCTACCAATAAGGAAGAAGGATAATTCTCAATAAACTACTCCTTCAATATCCCATATGGCTAAAATCGGAATATCGATAAAGGCCAGAAAATATCTCGCATCCGATGGAGAGAGATGCCATTTACCATCGATTGGGAAAACATACGCTATATATAACAAGCCACCCCCTCGGTGAAAGGAACGCAAAAACATTTGCCCTCTAAGCAGTCTATCTTTTCTCCTAGTGAGGGACTGACTTAGGCATTGGAGCGGCCACGGGCGAAGCCCTTGCCGACCCTTCTTCTCTCTTGTCTTTGCAGAGGAGTGCAGCAGCCCCCGCCGACCCTTCTTCTCACTTGTCTTTGTAGAGTGCGAGTGCAAAGCTGCGAGCAGGTGGGACTCTTGACCACATTCGATGGCGAGGCTGGCAAAAACCGAGTCCACGGATTGAAAAAAGCATCATCGATTGGCGCGCGTCGTAGAACGGCGGTTCCTTTACAAATAAAGTGATTTCCTCGATTCTGCGATGGTATCAACCGGGAACCTGGCGGGGAGCAACGCCAATCCACCAGGATGTACGACCAGCCGGGCGATGTAATGGCGAGGACCTCTTATGCTGGAAGCAATGCAGCTGCTCACGAGAGGAGGTGGAGGCACTCGCCTCACTGACCAACGCACGATAGGAGAGTTAGAATACCTCACCGGCCCGGATCTGCCTGCGGGATGCCGACAAACTGAGAAGGCATATCACCCCTCGTGAAGGGGCGACATAATCTCAACACTCCCAGGGTGATGAAATAGAAGAAGAGTCCGGTCGAGCCAAGGCGCCATACCACGCAACCCTGTGGAGGGGGGGCAACGACCGACACTCGGGGGGCACGTCGGGAAGCAGAGGAACTGAGCCCCTCGGCGAGGGTAGGGAGCCGATCATGGGAGCAGAGGTTGAGAGCCTCCGGCGGGGAACTCGGCCCGCGTGAGTAAGTAGTAAAGGGAGACTGAGCTCCGACTCTGGACACCTTGGTGCGCAAGCGAGTCGCAAATTCCGCAATGAGGTACTCACTTGCCTCTCGAGTAAAGTTTAGAATCTGCGAGTGGGCGTTCGATGGTGCGGAGATCGATCATCTGCTGCCCCGAAGAATCAAATGGCGCTACGGCGCCGTTATCGGGACCTGTCACGATCACGAGCTTCGCGCTATCACGTTAAAAGGCCCAGCCTTGGCTTGGTTTAATAGGCTTCTGCCCTCATCAATCTCCTCATTCAAAGAGCTATCCATTGCGTTCGTCTCCCACTTCATTAGAGCCAGAACATACAGAAAGCCAAGTTATCATTTGCGACCACCATCAAGCGAGCTTCGCAGCACGAGGTCCTATGTTTAGAGGTTGATCACGAGGTCTACGAAGGTAGATATAAACGAAGGATTTGCGATCCGCGCATTCATCATTTGAGCTAGGAGTCGATCAAAATTAAATGTTTTCAATCTCAAAAACCCTCGGGCAAGCATGGGTAGGAGTGTAATAAAGCGAAGAATGTATTAATGGCCGAAGAAGCCTCATATTCAAGAAAAGAAGCTCTTCAACCCATAAAAGAGAAAAGCGGGGTGACAATGTGAGAGACGAGGCCCCGAAAGACAAAATGGCGAGAGAGGTCTCGAAGAAAGATGGATAACGATCTCAGAAAAGGCGATGGAAGCCTCGGGATGATGCGGGTCCACCTCAACTTCTCTACTCAGGCCATACAGCAGAAATTGAGTTTAGTTCGAGGCAATTTAGCCCATACGGCCTCGGCGCCCGAGGCCAATGACTCGGGTTGTGAGCTCAGCTTCTCTACTGGGCCATGCGGCCCGAGTCGAGTTCAGCTCAAGCACTATAGCCCGTAAGGCCTCGGGCGCCTACGGGCCTCCAGCGGCTCGATCAGCGGCTCGACTACTCTGCTCGGGCCATGCGGCTCGAGGAGTCGAGTTAAATCGCCAGGCCTTATAGCCTGAGGCCTCGGCGCCCGAGCCTCGTAGCTCGATTTGTAAGGCTCTTCGACTCGGGAAGGCCTCACGCCTGGAGCCCCCCGATAAGCCGGGTGGGAGGCTCAGCTACTCACCTCGGGCCGTACGGCCTAAGAGTCGATTCGGCTCGGGCATTCGGCCCGCAGGCCCAGCGGCTCGGATTGAAGAGCTGGCGCTCAGCTCGGACCGCTCAGGTCGGCCATTCGGTTCATGTAGACCGGTCACGAAGTACAAGTAGAGCGAAAGTGGTGATAAATGAATATTCATTAAGTAAGGCTACATATGTCACGGGTCCCCGAGAGCTGACAAAAAAAAAAAAAAAAAAAACAACAACAACAACAATAAGCAAGCAAAGATATGTGCAGGAGATCAGACATTAGAGGTAGGAGCAGAGGGTGAAGAAGGAGAGTGGGCCTTAGCGGGGGTATCTGGTTCTCCAGAATAGTCTGCAGAGAGGGACTCTTCCGCCTCCTCGTCACTAGGGATGTCGAAGTTGAAGTCCAAGCCTAGGTAGGCATTAGCAGCCTTCCTTTGAAAGGTAAGCCACCCAGAAGACAATTGAGTACAGGCCTCGTCCCTCAATCTCGCTATAACTTCATCCCTCGGAATGACCAGAGTCTCTTGCCTATGAAGGTCCCCTCGCAACCCATGGCACTCCTCGGTCAAGCGTTCCACAAAGCTTATAGCCTCGGAAGCCTCATGACGAGCTCCGTCTGCTTGATCTTTGTTTATTCTTGTGACTCGTCTCCTGAAGCACTTTTCCAGGCTCTTCTCTAGACCCATGACTCGCTCTGGGGAGCCAACTTATTTCGTCCACGACCATCGAAGCTCAAAGCTGGGTGAAGCTATTTCGTCCACGGCCTCCAACAAGTCATTTGTACAACTGCGGTATCTGAACCTCCAGCTTCGACCCATTTGCTCTTAAGTTGTTTCGCCTCGCTTCTCTACCCTCAGCGAGCTCGTCTTGACGAGGTATGCCTCCATCGGACTTAAGCTTCACCGCCTCCTCGGTCATATTCACACACTGGTCTCCCGGCAGCCGCTCAGTAAGGGGGAAGCCACCCTCGCCTTGTAAACTACGCGGCTTTGACATAGCCCTCATTCGATTGGCCTTTTGGCTAAACTCTTAAAATGAGTAGCCCTTGCCCATGACCGCAGATGTTTTGACTCGAGTTAAAATCGAGGCACGGCAAGATCACAGGCACATAGAGGAGGCCCGCAGGAGGGGGATAGGCTAAGCCACTCAGCGGAGCGGGGGCACTCGACCTCTTGGTGGAGATCTTTAAGGATAGACGAGGCCCGGGTGCTGCCGGCGCCCAGGCAGTGGGAGCGGAATCGCTGACTCAGTCGGTTTTGGGACACTTCCTCACTAGCTCTTCCGCCCTCGAGAAGATGGCCCAGCACTCTGCGGGGATTCAAGCAGTGTGGGCCTTGACTGGCCTGTTTGCTTTCGGCAGCCCTTCTCAAAGTGCTTGCCTTTGCGTGAGAACCCGGAGCAGGTACGCAAACTCGGAAGCTTTAGGGACCTTAAGCCAGGAGGCTTCTTTTTGCCTTGTTACTCAGGACATGGGTAGGAAGGGAAGGGAAGGCGCCCCCGAGTCTTGGAACCTTACCCCAAAGCTGGGGCGGTCCTTCTCATGGTCAGAGTTTTCCGGCTTCATGCTCCGGGGACTTGAGACGTCTCCTGAGCTAAGAAGCTCTGCAATTACAGGCAGCGGCGGAAGGCAGACGGGAGAAAATTTCATAGTGGAAGGAGGTGAAGGCCTCAAAGCAGTAGAGCGGGTAGACCTCAAGCTTGCAGATCAGGGAATATCAGGCACGATCGGCTCAGTGAGGCGCGAGGGAACACTCGACCAACTCTGCTCCTATGACATTATCTTTGGGGCTAGATCCCGGGTCGAACACCTAAGAGGCAGGTCCATTGCAGAATTAGAATGCTCAAGCTGACCTCCGCAAGTATACTAAAAACAAAAACAATACTCACGTAGATTCTCGAGGGTGGTCAGTGTCAGGCATGGGGTGTCATCCTTGTCAAGGGTCATACTCCTAATTACGGCGCTGCGAAGAATGCGCTCCTTCAAGAAGCCTACCGGGAAAGAATGGAGGTGAATTACTAGAGGAGCGCGGCACGCTGGAAAATAAGGAAAAGCCCTCGTGGATTCCTTCACGCTAAAAGATCAAGGAACAAAGCTATCTTTTTGGGAACAGAGGCCCTTGTCCTTGAGAGAAAACCCGATAACCAAACCCGGAATACCCCATTGATTAGGAGAGAGTTAAGAAGGACGGACATTGAGTCTTTGTAAAACCCTTTATAAAGGGATGTAGAGGGAAGCGGCGGGTTGTTGAAGGCCTTCAAAGAGCACACCATCTTGCGATGCTGGAACCACGAGGAAGAGGTCGAGCGTCAGGGGACCCAGGACAGGACCTGAGGAGGAGTGCAGCCAAAGCTTGGAAAGGAGTGGCCCACAGTACAAGGGTTCGACTTTGCTAGGCCCCACAGCCAAAGCATTTTGCACGGCGGACTTTAGATATTAGATCCGTATTACTTAATCGTCAATTCTCCCCTTACCACCCTTGTTCGAGGAAAAGGGGGCTCCTGGCGTCTCGAAGATCAACTCGACAATGGTCGGAGCGCCGCCGATCAGATCTGAATCGGCTGACAGCAGAATTAATTCTCCAATGTGAAGAAGAAGCGACCAGAACCCATGGTGCTAACAAGTAGTAAGAACAAAGCTTAGCCAATCCTAGCCCTAGCCTCGTTGTATTACTCTAAAGACAGGAGGGAGAAAGAGCACTTTGATCAGGGAATAAAAAAAAAAGCTATCTCAAGCAAAGATGTAGAAAGGGCTCTTACGAGAAGGTTCATATCTGAGGAATACTAAGGGGAAAGGGAAATTAGAACTCACTAAGCAAAGAAAAAGCTTTAATCAAAGGAGACTGAATGACGGTCGAAGGATATTTCTGAGGAAAATGGCCCGAAAGAATTACGCTGGAAATGAGCGCGAGAGCCAGAAAGTCATCATTGTCACAAACCTTATAATGGGTAATGAAAGCCACTAGCGATCGACCAGTGACACGTGGAAATCACACGAATCTGAGAAGCGTTATGGCCACTTGCGAGTACAAGTGCATAAGAGTACGAGGAACATGATGGGTTTGAGAAAAATAGGCGTGCGAGGCCCACTCGCTGGGCCCGAAAGAGGTAAGCCACGATGAAACACGAAGCCCCAGGCGCGTGCAAAGCGAGCTCGGTCAGCACATGGCCGGAGTAACATAAATGGTGGGAAGGCCCACATTACATATCGGACTAAATCTCGCCAATAAGGGAAGTAGGATGAATCTCGATAGTCCTTATCACGTAAATCGGCTAAATCTCACCAGAAGCTGAGAAAAAGCCAGGATCGTTACGATGCGCTTGGTTATCCTACAGATAAAAACGGATCTCATCAATAAGGGAGAAGGATAATCTCAATAAACTACTCCTTCAATATCCTTTATTAAATCTGATATCGATAAAGACAGAAAATATCCCATTAAATGGAGAAGAATCCTTATTACCATCCAGTTTAGGGAAAACATCGCTATATATAACAAAGCCACCCTCGGTGAAAGTCTGCAAAAACATTGTGTCGCCCTCTAAGCGGTCTATCTTTTCTCGTGAGGGCCGGCTTGACATGTGGATGAAGCCCTGGCGAAGCCCTCGCCGACCCTTCTTCTCTCTTGTCTTTGTAGAGGAGTGCAGTAGCCCCCGCCGACCCTTCTTCTCTCTTGTCTTTGTAGAAGTGGCGCGGAGCTGCGGACCGGGTTCACTTGGCAACCCTAGTTCCCGGCCACTTGACCCAGTAAGCCGGCTCAGTCCGTTGAAAAAAAGCATCTGCTATCAATAAAAAAAAAAATCCGCATTCTTTTATGATCTGTGTACCCTCATGAGTCAGTCAAAACTGCTTACCAAAGCCCAGCATCTTCTCACTTTCTTCTCCCCCAGCTCAGGCACGCACTCCTACCCCTAACGTCTCTACGCTCCTGTTTATAGGCCAAGTACTACATTCTTTACTCTAAAAAATAATTTTAAAATACATAAATATTTAACAAATTTTAATATTTACGTATATTTTGTTTCAAAAAAGAAAAACAAAATATACATTTTATTTTGTGTCATGGAATTAAACTCTAAAAATAAATTAATAGGATAATTAAGATTTAAAGAGTATATATATGTTTTATAAGGAATTTGAAATCTACTTAATTTAAACTATTATTATTGAAAGTTGAAATAATATTGTGGTTTTTTTTAACAACAGCTAAGCATTAAAGTTAATTGCAAAATGTCCCTGCGAGACTCAAGAGCTTGAGACCCACCTTCTTATGTTCTGTACTTTGTTTGAAACAATAGAGACTCTACCACTAAAAACCTTATTAATGTTAATAATTAATGTGTTGATATTTTATCACTGACTTATTCTTATAATTCAGCATATTAGGTGAAATAGGTTTTACTCCCATAACCTTATATATATATGCCATATATATATATATATATCTCATACCTTATATATATATACTTGCTTACTTATATATATATATTATATACATGTGTGCTACAACTTTGTAAGTTCAAACAAAGAAATAAATGTTTGACTCTTGTTTGAAATAAGGCTTTATCAATACCATATAATAATTGACTTTACATTTTTAGCAATTTAGGAAACGCAGGCTTTACGACTTTGAGGTTTGATGATCGCTTGATTTTTAGGAAACACTTCTTGCTTTGCAGTCTATTTGGTTCCTCCATCCCCAACTCGCTGGGTTTGGGTTGGCACTTCGATCTTTCATTGTAGGTTTGCTATTGACTTTCCCATTGTGAAACATGTATCATTGATATATTGAATTTTTAGAATTTGTGTAATCTTTGACCAGTTTGATATTGATTTCTAAGTATTTGATATATTGTGTGAAAACATTTTGACAGACTTGGCATACTGTTGGATTTCAAATGTACTAATATATTGGAAATCAGTTTTTTGAAGATGGTTGTGCAATATTCTCCTACTTGAAATTATAACTACAAAATGTTTGACTGTCATTTTGTAAGAAAATAACCAGCATTAAGTTTTGAGCTCGCACTTCAACAATTTTTGGGTACTTCGGTTATAAAGCGTAAAGTGAAAGGAAGCGGCTCTAAGCAGTGGCCCAGAAGAAAATGCCTTTGAATGCTAAGGTGAAGCGACACGAGGCGCTAAGCTAAAGAAAACTTGACTCGAAACGTCAGGCTTGGAGAAAACGACTCTAAATGCCAAATTGAAGAAGAAGGCTCAGGCATGAGGCGAAGAAGATGAGCTGCGAGCGGCGCTAGCGCGATTTTCATAGCGCATGGATCACATAAATGGCCACAATGGACTAACAAGTTCGGATATCGATCCTACACAGGAATGCGTGGTTTGAGAGGGATTGAGTACCTCGACTAGTAGGAAATGAAATTCACTATTTGAAGCGAGGGTGATTTGAAATGTGATTGTCAAAGAAAACTAAACTAAAACAAAACAAATACAAAATTGATTTTTCAAAGATTCTAAGTAAATGGGTTGATTTTAGGGAAAACTCTAAGAGAGGAAGCTGATGTTTTATGGCGGATTGTCTTCATTGATGCAGGTATGATTTTATATTCATGAGTATCGATTGGTGGCCATGCTTTCGTGTTTGTCCGAGAAGCCAGATTGAGCGAGGAGTTTACACTTTCATTCCTCCCCTCAATTTCTCACACCAACTCCCTATTCTCCTTTCGATCCATCTAGGTCATTAAATGCGATACTTTTCTAAGGTAGATCTTTCCTCAAGAATCCTATTGGTCACCTCTTGATCCATACAATAGGATTACCCGGTTGGATCGATCACCTCTTGGTCCATACGATCCTCACATGATGCTAAGATAGTGCTACTCTATTGAAATGTTGCATCCCTAATGCCACAGGCATTCCCAATTCCATAGACTTCTTTGATTAGGTTAAATTAAGTATTTTCCAATTAACTAAATTCATACCTTAAAGAGAAAAAGACTAGACCATATTTTAGGGTGTAATCCAAGCGTCATAAGGATGCCTTAGTATGGGGATTAGAGACCCTACTCTCAGTGATATGGATTAATTAGTTAAAACCATTATAATCCTAAGAACGCTACACCTTTATGGAATTTTTCGGTTTATCAAAGTAGCGGCTGAGAATGGTGAGACTTTGTCTCAAAGCAAGTTAGAGATGAGACTTTTCCTCCCGCTCAAGTCATAAACGTGGCTTGATTCTTGTGTTAGTGAATAAATGACCTGGAGAACAAGTTGTTAGTGGATAAATGATTTGGAGAACAAGTTGTTAGTGGGTAAATGACTTGGAGAACAAGATTGTAGAGGGTACGTGAGCAGTTATTAGAGATGGTGGGTTGCGGCAGTTATTCAGGAATGCCTATAAAGGAAGACTCAACTTTAGAGCAAAGGACCGACAAATCAATCATCAACCAACACTCAATAGAGCATTTCAACATTTTTGCTCATAGTTTCTACGAGTTCATCAATAATATTTCAGTTTTCTAAGCTTATTTTATTTTCAAGTATTTTGTTTCTAGAATCTTACCATTTACTACTTTTTGGCTTGTTCTCTTTGTTTTTTTCTCTTAACTTTCGGCTTCAGTTTCCAATTTTCAAATCATTTTCCACTTAGACTCTAGGGAACTATTAAGGGAACTAGAGAATCCATTTTTCGCTTGAGTAGAAGTTAGATTCGGCATTGTTTCAGTTTGGAAATACTATAATTTCTTGACACGCTCCGTGATTGTAATCAATTACATGCTTTTGTGTTTTTAGGACCAAAATCCAGCATAAACATATGTTGAGTATCATAATAATTTAAAATTTTCATTTAATTATCCAAATGTGGAAAACAGTTTGCAAGTCGTGTAATCCTTCCATGCTGAGTAACTGGAAGTGTGTGGAAGTTCCCACGTCATGTCCATGTGGATTGGAAAAGCAGAAGGCGGGAAGAAAAGTATTCATTTAGGATTTACTATTTAGGAAGCCGTTTTGACCTTTGTAGAGTGGAATATTCCATCCCACAGTGAGTATCCGCCAATATCAGCCACACTCCAGCGTCTCCAACTTTACTCGCTTCATTCTTCCGGTTTAGTACTCTCTCCAGAACTTTCCTGATAAACTAACTCTTTCATTACTCCTTTACACATCCCCCATAAGCCCCTATATATATCTACACATGTTTCTTCATCAATCCTCACATCTTCTCCATATTTCTTTACAAATTCAATTGCTATTCCTTTATTAGTTCTCATAGATCCTTGTGTTACCATGATTATCTGCTAATATAATGCTTATGAGCGCATTTTGAGCGCTTCGATGAGGCGGTGGCAGGAAACTCTCTCCGCCAGACTCGTCGTTTCACAGGCGATAGGGGAGGGAGCAGCTGCTCATGGAAGAGGCGGCGTGAGTTATTCGGTCGATGGACTCCGGCGATGGGTTGTTGGGGTTGGAGGGAATTTGTGGGGTGGATGGAAGAGAGATCAGGGGATGAAGAGAAAGATTGAGCTGAGAGGAGGCTTTATGATGTATGCGGGTGGAAGGAGTAGATATATAACTCAAAGGCTTGGATGCTGAGCAGATTGGGGGAAGTCGCAGTTTGGAAGATTGCTGTGTGTGATGGGAGAATTTGATTTAAATGGGGACGGGGTTCTGAGTTTTTGATGGATTCAAGCTCACTTGATGGCACAAAAAATATTTACATTTTGTTTAATCAGATGTTTGTGTTATTAATGATGATTTTGTTGGCGCATAACATTTCTGTATAAATGTTCGATATATACCTACTTTGCAAAGGTGTAGAATTTGATTTCGAAGACCACTAACTGATTTCAATGAATCTTTGCTTCCATCCGTAGTGATAAAAAGTACAAAAAGAAAAGGAAAAGGCTGACTGGTTGAGGAACTCTGCAGTTTCTCTTCCCATCTTTCTGTTTCTTCCTGTGGGTGTTTTCTTAACCTTAGAGTCTTTTTTTTTTTTTTAAATTTCTTTCAAATTTTATATTTTCTTTCCTTGGTGCTTTTAATTCAAGACTTCGAGCCTAGAATGTATCTTTTTTGTTACCATTTTTAAACTATTTTGATCTATGAAAAATAAGGAGAATATGGAGAATACCCGAAGAACACATTTTGTTCTCTTTTGTTATGAAAAATACGTAGAATAAATAGACACTAAATTGAAACATTTGGTGATTTAAAATACAAAAATATTCTTGGTGAACTTTAAAAAATTGTTCTCAAAAACAATTTTAAAAAACTATAAGTAAGAAATAGACCCTAAGTCTTCATTCTTCACTCTCAAAAAATATTTATCATAGATTTTTAACAAAATTTTAATATTTCTATTATATTTGTCATCATGGAATCAAACTCAAAAATAAATTATTGGATAAGATTTGAAAGAACCATATGTTTGCAGAAATTGAAACTCCTTAATAAAAAGTGGATTATTCCCATACAGATCTAAAGTTTTATCTTATTTTTCATTATTTCATTGTCTTGTTGTGGCGTTTGTTTCTCGTAAAAACCCAATAATATTTTGTGTATGGCGATTCAGATGGTCAAAACGTATTGATCGGATAGAGCCAATGATCGAATAATTATGGATTTAATCGTATCTTGTAAAAATGGAGTCATGGAGTATTCTAGTCACTTTATTGTTGTAAATTTATAGGCTTTGGTGATTTATATTATACTATCAACATGGGTGTTTTAAAGTCATTTATAGTTTTAAGTGAATTTGTATCGTGAACTTTTATCCTGTATTGCTAGTTTGAATCAATAAAATTATTTTCATAAAAAGTTAAAAGAAAGAAATGTTCATAAATAAAAGGAAAAAATGCATTTCTCGACCCTTTCACTTTCCATGCCTTTTTGGCGTTATTTTGATCGGGTTTGGGGAAATAATGGCGCCTTGGGCTGAGAACCACGAGCAGGCGAGGCTCAAGAAGGATTAAGAAGCGAGCCTATTGTCGGCCCCTTGATGACATCCCCCGAATATAATTTAATGAGGCTGATTGCACTTGAAGACAGTGTCACGATCAAAGAATTCATATTCGCAAAGGAAATACCTAATCTCCACGATTAGGAAAGTAGGATATTGCCCTAGTATTGCCCGTCGAGTATCGCAATGTCGGTTCACGATAAAAGAAAGAAAAATCCCTCACCCGATAGGAGAAATGTTGTATCATCATCAAAATAAGAAGATTAATCATTATTATGCGTCATCATCAACTGAAGCGGTCCTTGTTGACCATTATAAATACCGAGGCCACCATCGGTGAAAGGTATGTACAAACTTCGTTCTAGCTGATTTGATCTGCTGCCGGAAGGCGACTTAGGCATTGGAGGAATGGGCGAGCCAGTCGATACTTTCTCCTTTGCAGGGGAGGGCTGGCAATCAGAGTCAGTGGAGCCGCCCTTGCAGTTTTGAGCCTCTCCACGGAGTTCTGATTGAAAAAGAGCATCATCGGTTGGCAGTCTATGGGAGCAGTGGAGTTCTGCTACAAATAAGGTGCGGGCGTCTCGGTGGCGAGTGGGTATCAACTATGAACACAAGCAAGAGCCACGAGGCCTTGATGCTGGGTTTTAGAGCACTCTTGCTCCAAAGATCTTGAGGCCTGGAGCCAGGTAGCTGGTTTTGAACATAAGCGCTCAAAAAGGGTCTTGGAGCCAGGAGCCCGGTAACGTTTTTAAGGCATGCTTGCTTTCAGTAAGAGTCTTAGAGCCGGACAGTAACTCGGTATTTGAGGCACTCATTGTCAAAAAGGCCGAAAAACCCACGAAGCTTAATAGCTCGATTTTAAGGCATAAATACTCAGGGTCTTAAACCTGGAGCCCTTCTTTCAGGGTTCCGAAGCATAATTGCTTTTCGGGAGGCCTCGGCGCCTACCAGGGCCAGTAGCTGGTTTGGGGCTTGCTTTATTTCAGGAAGGCCAAATAGCCACGAGGCCCGATAGCTCGATTTTAGAAACATAACTACTCAAAAAGCGCGTGTGAGTAGCAGGGCAAGAAAGGTGCGCTTTGACTAGTAGTGGTGTAATCAACGAATACCCGCCACTTGTCGTTCGTCTTGGGAACAACCACCACGTTGGAAGACATTAGGGTTTTACGGATCTAGTTGATGGAAGCGCCTTCTTGGGGTTTGTAGGCCTCCTACTTTATCACTCTTGGCGTCTTTGGGTGAAAGCGCGCTTCGATAGTTCTTGGGAATTGGAAATTTGCGTTCCTGGGGCGCTCGAAGCGAGCGATGTTGAACCTATAATCTATAAGCGCGAGGCATATCTTGTGACCAGAAGACATCCATGAACTCTGTAGTAGTGTGAAAATGGCGTCAACTTTGGCGGTCGGTCAGGAAGGCCACCCAAGCTAACTTTGCTCGAGACTGTTAGGCCCAACGAAAATATACTTCACGAGAGGCTTTGTCACCTTGTGGGCCTCGGCTCAAGCGAAGCGAAGCCTCAAGTTGTCATTACTGTTAGTTGTTTTCACTGCTTGTTATATTAACCAATCTCATGTATATCTTCACTTTACGGGTGCCTTGTATGCAACTTAGCGTTCGAGGTCAAGAGCTCAACATCGACAGTAGGAAGGCGACAGCGCTACTCATCATGAATCAGTGCGCCCCGAGGATGCATTGAATAGAATAAGGTTGTCGATCACAATGGCTAGAGAACCAAAGGGTGGTAGGTCTTGTTGGTAGTAACACAATCTCACGGCAAGTGGTTTACATGATCAAATAAAGTTGATTAGTACCCTCACGAAAGGTTGAAGGTTGTTGGGCTTATAGCTATAGTAGCAAGGTAGGAAGGTAGAGTATGTTGGAAGCACTACCAGGGTCAATCAAAATGCGCTTCATTAGGTGCTTCTCCACTTCCACGATGGACAGGGCATTGTTACATGAGGCTAAAGCTATTGTAGTGAGGGGGCTCCCGATAAGAGTAATGGGCCCATCAATTGGACGGATGCGGCTTAAGGCGTATATCGAGTGTGGTTGACCACCACAAGGCCGATGTGACTTTGGTCCTACAAGTATCGTATCAAACATAGGTGGCGAGTTGGTTAGGCCTTGCAATTTTGTATCACCGCTGCAGGCGGTCCCTCCACATATTCACGAAAGTGCCTTTGCTTCAAGACCAAGTAATTGACCAGTGGTGGGTAGATGGGTTGTTGATAGTGCTCACGCGTCTTGATTACTGCAAAATGGGACTGACTCTCCCTTCGAGTCCTGCAGTAAAGGCCGGGGCCATTCGAGCGTGGGATTGGATAGTTGGAGGCTGCAGGCGCGTAGTAAACCTCATGCTCAATGTGGTTATCATTTGATTTTCTGAATTTCTCTTTTATTGAGACATTATGCTTTGTGTCAAATGGGGTGCTCTGGGTCTTCAGAATCCCTCACCTACTCCTTTCACTTTACGATCTGTGCCCTTCTTGCCTCGCCTTCTTGGCGTAATTCAGGGAGTAGCGGATGTAGTAAGACCATCGCTTGCCTCAGCCACGTGATGATCCTTGAGCATAGTCTTGATTGCATCGGAACAATTCGTGTCGAGAGCGAGGGTGAAAGCTTAATAGAGTCAAAAATTAGGTCATTGGAACATTGGCTTGTTCCTTTGCTTGTAGTGCGGTGTCGGGGCTCATGGTGTAGTTGATGCTTGAGAGTCTGGTCTTTTGTGAATTCTGGATGGTCTTGAATCTCCTTATTTGGACATGGAGTGGGGCTGAGCCACTTTGTAGCTACCTTGACAGAGCCTGTTGTGACTGACTGACACCGTGTCGGGAAAGGGTGTTACAAATATGAGAACTATAAGCTTTGTTAACTTACATAATTCCTAAACAATTATCTTAAAAATATAAACTTATAAATATAATTATCATATTACAAAATAATATCATACCCTACCATTACTGGAGTGATCAACATATACAATTATGTTATATACAAAACTTTTTCATTGTTTTCAAAACATATGTACATCATAATAAACCAAAAACATCATTGATGGGCACCTAATGTTGTGTGGCCTTCTTTGATAATGGGGCGTCCTTTACTTTCATAGCCCCCTTAATACTTCAGCATGGATAAGCTTACGTGCTAAGTTTACAGCAATAGGGGATCCATAAATATAGACGACCACTATAGCGATGCGTATGTACAAATGCATCAGCTATACATATACATATACATTTATATATTGACACTGATACTTCAGCCACTTATCATAACATTTCAACATAACGTAATAAATCATAACAATTCCACTAATTGGTTGTTGCATATTCACTGACATTCATTATCTTTAGCCTTATGAGTTATGCTTCACAGTATTTATAATTTCATTACATTTTCATTTCATGTAATTTTCATGTTTTTATGCCTTTGATAAACATTACAAAATTTTGTCTCTTCTATCCATGCATATTCCAAAAGTGGATCATGGGACCAGGCGTATGTGCAGAAAGTGTATTATCATTATGCGAGACGTTTATAAATTGTATTGTATTATATTGTGTTGTATGACCCAAACGCGGGGCCCAGTAATGATCGAAGCGGGATCCATGTCATCGACCCAAAGCGGGAGCCACTCTGTTTTTGTAAACTATATCTTCTTGACATTGTTATCCCTATAGGCATACTGTATCTAACCAACTACGATCATAACCTTATTAGTTTAATTATGTTTTCTTAACAATCTTCAAAACATCAAAAACATATATCCTGCCATGAATAATTACGTACCACGCCCATATAGGATATTCATTGTCAATTATTCTCTTAAACATGTGAGATAGTTTACATATTTCTTATGATCATTTGATTGTATTACTGTGTTTCTTCATATAAAAAAAATACTGTACTCTTCTTCACCGATCTTGATTCATATCCTTCGTATCTTAATCATCTAAAGCCTCATTTATCTATATCATGTAACATCAATTCATATCTTTTATACAATTTTCATTATTACATACTCATAACTAAGCACATATCTCTTTTTTATTGGTGCTTCTATAATCATTTAGAGACATCCCCAAGGTGTCTCACGGTCTGTATCAGGAGAGGCCAGGAGTCTTCTCACCAGCCCGGGGAGTTCGTTGTCGAACCTTAACTGACTGAAAACATAGCTCTACTTTGATGAATTTTATGGGTACAATGGGGTCCAAATCTAATTACACTCCTTCATGGAAGTTGTTCTCCTAGAAGTCTAGTTTACCCAAAAATTTGAATCTGTGATGCCCCAATTTTTGGGGGTCTCGTTGACAACCTGTCAACCCGCAGAATTTCTGTCTTAGGTCGTTTTGCACCTAAGTCTTGATACCGGATCGGTACCAACTACCCATAGACACCGAGTTACTCAGCACCACTTCTAGACGTCCCTTCACCGGGACCCATTCATTCATACTTAAATCTAAAATATGAAAAGAAAATGAATAATTACAGTCCGTAGGCGTTCGATCACTACCCTTGCCATAATTGTAGACTATTTATACAATAGTCCAAAGATTTTTTATAAAATTCTTTTATACAAACCTTTAAATGTTTTCAAAGACGTCATGGAAGGCCTCTTATGGAAATCACGACTTTACTAATGGAATGGTGTCTCACATACTCCACATTTTCAAGTGATCCCACGGCCAGGTAAGCAATGCCAGGTGAAGAATTTCTCCCTATAAGGCTCTCCCCACCTAAAATGCACATACCAATGAAACCATGAAAGTCGATATGTGACCAAAAATACCTTAGAATTTTCATAATAAATTATTATATATTCAGAGTATAAATTGAGCCAACTTGGGTATTTTAGAGGTATTTAAATGAATATTGATTAAATGATTATATGGCTAAAGCCAGAAATGCAAAATATTACTATGCTAAACGAGAATTGATTGGACCGAAAATTAACCTAAGTATGAGGAAACAGTTTGGAAATTTGGCAATGAGACCTAAGGGTCAGTGTAAATAAGAGATTTATATGTCTAAGGAGTGTAAATATGGGGTGAAGTGCAAATAAAATGAAATGTGGGCTATATAGTAAATTGGGAACTTAATTTAAAAATGGGTTTTGGTAAGCCCGAACAAGGCTGAAGAATAAAGACTTGAAAGCAAAGGAGAATGAGTAAGAGTGGAAGGCCGAGACATGGCCTTACACTTATGGGTTAAAGACGAAGTGAATTGCAGAAGTGCTCATTTGGGAACAAACCACGTTTTGGGAGAGAAAGGGAGGAGAAAAGAGGAGAAGAGAGCTAGGGCTTGGGAAAGAATCAGGTTAAGGAGGATTTCTTCCCATTTCTTGCTTCTAAAAAAGCAACCTACAAGAGAAGATTTGAAGAGATTCAAGGTAAGAAAACAAAACCCTCACTTCATCTTTTGTGATTTTGATTTTAGGGAAAAGCCCCAACTTAAGAAAAAGGGGTTTTATTGGTGCTAAACCACTTTTGGAGTTGTTTTGGGTGGATTCCATGGTGGATTTTTGATATAGAATGAATTTGAGGAGGTTTATTGAAAGAAAAATAGGTGTTGAGAATGGCGAAATGCCATTTGCAGGGAGGCGGGAGCTTCAGCGAGTGTTGTCGGTAGTAAAAGTTAATTACCGGTACCAAACTATGTGAAGAAAAGTAGTAATCAATTTTCAATCTAAAGTGAACAGTGCCAATTAAGCCCGAGAAAGGGACTTGTCTTGGAAATTGTCGTCGTAAAATCTGGAGTACCAATGCTTCCTGACCTATTTTTGCATGCTATGCCTTTGTTAAGTCTCCATAATTAGTACCCTGTTTGTTGGGGACCTAATCTGAGTGCCGTAAGGGGGCTCAAATAAGAATGAAACTAAGTGAAAAGCGTCTGGGTGCAGCCTCGGCAATGTCGTTTAGTCACGAATTGAATTTGTTAACCACTAGTGGAGAAATTTGTGTGTTTTGACTAGGTGCGGGTGAAGGCGACAACCTAACTTGGGGTAGTGCTGAGTGAGACGAGGATCAATAAGTGGTTTTGCTCTCTGTTCCTACGTGTTTTGTTCATTGTGACTCAATTCCCATTTCAAGTTCTATTTGTGAAATATATATATCGATTTGAATTATTAGTATTCGAAATGTTTGTCAAATATCTGCATGTGCGTGTATTTGAACTATAAGTGAATTTAGTACATGTGAGTAAATTGATTTGAAATGCATTATTAAATGACCAACATGACGGGATTCACCAATTGAATTCGTCATGAAGGTAACCGTATTTGTTAAATGTGAAATCATTGCTCTTTGAATAATAAAGCCGGGACCGGGATTCCACCAGTGATCATCGTGAATGTTGACTTTTATAGTCATATGTGAGATTGTAATATTGAATGTGAAATCACATTGCTACTAAATGAAAAACAGGACAAGATTCACCAATTGAATATGTCGTGAATGTTGACTTCAATAGTCATATGTGAAATCGCAAACCGAAAAGTGAAAAAATGATATTAAAAATTATTATTTGTATAAAGTATAGTTTACATTACACATGGAGCGTTGTATAAAGAACATATGCCCGATAATGTGAGTTCCATCATTAACGTGGAAATAGATATTTGTATAGAACCACTAAGCATGGCGTAGCAGTATTGGCTATCAATCGCGAATTATGGTGATGACAATGATTGAAAGCGGACCCAAGGTAAGAGGAGCTCGGAATTAAACAGGAAGCTCATGATAGCCAACAATCCTTACATTCTCATCATTTGAGCATGACATTGTTTGTAAACAGGGAGTTCCCAACTACGAAATTATTTTTGTACGTATTTGAATATGATTTTTTTTTTGGATATTATATTTAGTAAGGCATAAAGAAATGCCATTTTGGATTCATCACATATTTTGTAAAGGAATTGCATTGAATTTGTAAATGTTTTATGGGCTTGCCCAAGTGAAATAACTATAGCGATTTGAAACGGCAACACATATAATGAAATGGATTTGATTAATGGCTTGATCGGGGCGTCGGGTTCCGGTTCAGAATCGCTTCCCGCTGGAACAGACCACTGAGGGTCTCTACACAATCACATTCCATATAAATAATGCAGTACTACTCGCGATTCTGCTGCTAATCTTCGCTGTCATGCATGAGATGAGACTCTTCATGCCCATAAACCGAGTTCGACGTTTCTCTCATACGGATGTCAAGTGTGAAAACTTAGTCATTGGTGTTCGCAATGACTCGACCCATTGGACAACCCTCAATGTTTATTCAATTTTACCAAATCTCAGTGTGTTTATTGCAGGTTCTTTGTTCTGGGGTCTCAGCATGGAAGCCCTTGCGCCTTAGACACTTTAGCGAACTTTCATCGTTTGATACATAAGTCTGACCTAGAAAAAAATTTTAGTCTTTCACTGTAAGGGGGATCTGCCGTCTTGGCCTCCCACCCAAACAAATTTATTATTATTATTTTATGCACCATGAGTCTACTGATTTTGGACGTTATTCTAGTTTGAAACTCTCACATTACTGAGAATAGTGAATAACCAATACCATTCACCCACCCTCAAGCCAGCGATGTGGTATGCATATGTAGAAATGAAATCATGTCATTTCATGCTATGTCATGCTACATGCAACATTTATAAGATTCGGATAATTATATTTCTATGATTTCATTTATCATAATTTCCATGTTAATACATCAACGAAACACATATTAACATGATTTTTTACATAACAACATATTATTGTTTTTCCAACAATAACACTAAAATGGCCAAATCTCGGACCCATATAAAGCTTGGAGCACCTCTGGGGTCCCTTCACAGCCACTAAACCATTTTGGTTCCGTCATCAAAAAAGAGTACTATGATACCCGGCTCGACTAAGAACTTCGAAGATATCAATCCAGGATTAAGGCAGACTCGACTGAGTCGGGATTATGAACCAGGTCCACAAAAATTTCCAGTATTGATCCTGAAATCGCTAGGACTAAATCACCGACTATCCGGCAGAGACAACTATGCCATTACATGGCTTTTAAATGGCACCATTCAAATGAAAGAAATTCACCTTTACGGAGTTTGTTGAAACTCAGATTTAGTACTTGGCCGTGTGGCGATCGTGGATATTTCTTCTCGGTTCAGTCGAGTTTTTCATTGTCAGAAAGAATGCAAAATCCCCCTTTTTTTTTCTCTCTCATTCTCTCTCTCTCTCTCTCTCTCTCTCTCTCTCTCTCTCTCTCTCTCTCTCTCTCTCTCTCTCTCTCTCTCTCTCTCTCTATCCGATTTCTCCTCTCTCCCTTGTTTGTTCCCTTCCTCTTTTTCTTTTCTTTTCTCCTTTTCTTTCCTTTCCTTATCCACCGCACTTCCTTCTCTCCTTGTTTGTTCCTATCTCATTTTTCATTTCATTTTCCATTTTTTTTCTCTCATTTTCTCATCTTTTTTTTTTTCCTCTTTTTATTTCCCTCTTTTGACACATGGCTCGATGTGAGCCAGCTCTGTGCCACGCGACCAGCCTTGTGTCACTCCCCTAGGGTGCCATGTGGCATCCACATGATCATGTCATGTGTCACCCGACCCCTGATGCCTCGAAAAACATAAAATTATGACTGCTTGGAATCCGACGAAATTCGACAGGGTAACTAGATTTCGTAAGATGAATTCAACGATGAAGTCCATTTCGTCATCCGAGATCTAGAAAATTTTCAATTTTCAATTGAAATTACCGTTTTACCTTTGTTGAGAAAAATTGAATTTTTTTCGGGTTTTACAGAATCACTGCATTTGGATCAATCTATCCCAAGATATGATTCAAACACTCAATATTGGTCTGGACAAACCTTAGCGGTAAAGCGAGCTCCACTTTGATGAATTTCTAGGTACAATGGGTTTCAAATCTGAATACACATCTTTCATGGAAGTTGTTCTAGAAAAAGTCTAGTTTATCTAAATTAGAATCCTCATTTGGAGCACCAAAACGTAGATATGACACAAACATCAAGACTTGTATGACAAGCCAGACCAAACCAAGGACTGAAATTTGGACCCAAATTCAGGGATCTTATGCCAATATTCGGACCTTGAGGTCTTCAACACATTTTTAGCTAAGGGAATTAGGATTCTCCTCAAATTGGAATCACCCAATTCGGAGGTCTCTAGACCAAGATATGGCCAAATAATTCCAATTATGCCCTTCTTCTCTAATCATTTTAATTACCCAAAACATATATTTAGCTTTAATTACCCTTAATCATAGCATAAACTACTAGGGCTTAATTTGGGGTGTTACACATATACTAAGAGACAAACTTCTCGGACATACGACGTAAAGATGTGATCATGTTAGGAGCTAGACAGTGGAACCAGGACAAGGCAAGGCCAGCCAAGCTGGATGGGAAGACCTTCAAGTAGCTTATCGCTCCGTATCTGATGTCATTATCTATTGGTAATGCATCAGGTGGTCAAAGGGATCTTGCATACTTTCATTCATCTAGAACTTAGGCATAGAGAGATGAGGTTCGGCGCCTTGGTTTAGGATGGTCGAGACGAACGGAGATGATGAAATGTCATCAACGAAGTCTGTGAGGTTGAATTCCTCAGGGAAGGGATCTATTTCTTCGAGGAAATTGAGATTAGGGTGTTCTTGGCAAGAAGGCGGGGATAAAGTGTTCCATGGACTCGGATCGAGCTAAATTTGCAGGAGGTGTATTGTGGCTTGAGGCGATGGGTTGTAGTGGATGGGTTCCACGGGTTCTGCGTTTTCTCGCCTTGAGCGGCATTGGCCGCGAAAGAATGAGGCTAACTTAAGCATTTGGTGGGATTCTTGCTAATCCCTTAGCAAGTTGCTCCTAGCGATAACGGTTCTGCTGAATGAGACTACGAGATTGGAAGGGATTCTCATCGAATCTTAACTACCATTGTTTAAGCGACTTAGAGATAAGGGCTTTTCCCATGCGCATTCAAGCGATGGAAAGGTCTTTTGTCCTTTCACTAAGAATTCGGTAATATGTCAAAAGCAATTGGATGCCCAGCTGGTACACCGCTTCTCATTATATATCTATCGAGGAAGGTTACGCAATGGGCGATCACAAAATAGGCACCTGATTGGCCCTTAATGTCGCTACATTACATATTGATTCCTACATTGTTAATTCTTTATCGTTAAATACATTGTGGCGTCACCCATGTTTGTCGATTCTGCATTCCCATGCTCGGGTGGTCTGTTGCGCCCAGGTGCGAAGCGAGTGCATGCCGATATTTCTTAGCATTGAACTCGGGCCATCCTCCTGATTTGTCATGATTGGGTCAACCTCCTGCATTTATCGCGTGTGCAGTCCCGGAACCTGCTACTCTATCTTGCTGGCGGGCTACTGCTTTCGCATGCCACGTGTGCGATGGCTTATCCCATTCGATGTCGACTCAGGCTTTGTTTGCTTTATGAGATGTACCATGTCATGGATGAGAATCTCCTACAACAATTTGGTAACCAGAATGTGCTTATTTTCCATCTTACGTAAATACTTACTAATACTATAATATGCTTATTTTCCATCTTACGTAAAGCTTCTATGCTATAATATGTATTTTCCATACTTATGATATATGTAATTGAAAATAGTTTTGTAAGTTGTGGCATTTAAAAAAACAAAAAGCGATGTACGGCGTGGTACTAGTTTGTGCCATCATTCCCACGTCGTAATGCAAGTGGACTGAAAAAACAGAAGGCCGGAAGAAAAGTATTCATTAACGAATACCGGTTTTGACCCGTGTACAGTGGAATTCCAGCACACAATCTATGTCTATCCCATTTTCCAATACGCACTCCCTGACGTCTCAACACTCGTTTCCTTCAATGCTTGTTTCCTCAACTTTCAAACTCTTCATTCTTCACACTCTCTAAACTACCATTGACCATTACTCCTTTTACGCGTCCCCCATAAGTCCATATATATATATATATACACACACTTCAACTGTCAATCCTCACATCTTCTCATATTCTTACTACAAATTCAGTGTCATTCGCCTATATTCTCACTAAATTCCTTGTGTTACCAACTTACCATGATGAACTGCAATGCTTATGAACGCATTTTCAAGCGCTTGGACGAAGACGGTGACGGAAAACTCTCTCCATCGGGCTGCGGTGCATGGAGACTATAAAATTGAGGGAGCTGCTCATTGAGGAGGCGCAAGAGTTGGTGGAGTCGATGGACTCCGACGGAGACGGGCTGTTGGGATTGGAGGAATTTGTGGGGTGGATGGAGAGAGAGATCAAATTAAGGGATCATGAAGAGAGAAAGATGGAGGGGCGAAGGAGCATTTAGGATGTATGTGATGGAGGGAGTGAATGTATATCCGAAGAGCTTGAAGGGGATGCTGGCTTGGTGGGGAGTCAACAAGTTGGAAGATTCTTGTGTTATGATCGGAGAATTTGATGTAAGCGGGGACGGGGTTACGAGCTTTGATGGGTTCAAGCTCATGCTTTAGAAAATATTTGACATTTGATATAATATTTTACAATTTGATTGTTGTATTCATTTGTTGGTTGTAGTACATAACATCCGATCTACGTATAAATAATTCCAGATCTTCTTTGAGTAAAAGTCCACTATGCATTTTTGTATAACCTATTTGTTGTTTAATTTTTATGAATTATTATTAAATTTTTAAACTTTTTGTTGAATAGAAAAAAAAATGTTTTCTTTTTCTTTATGTTTTTTAATATTTTTATTAAGAAAAGCCCAAATATTATAATTGATGGGGTTTAAGAAAAATAGGCAGGGCCCACTCGTCGGGGCCAAGAAAGAAAGTGGCGATGAAACAAGCCCAGCGTAGGCCCGGAAGCAGCCAGTCCTTTCGCCCCAAGGCGGAATGCGTCTTATTGCATAATTCCCACTGCAAAATCTCCTGGCAGAAAAATAGGATATTCGATAAAGCGGTTATCACGCATATCAAGCCGGATCTCACGATAAGGGAGAAGGATAATTCTCAACTACTCCTTGATATCCTTATTAAATCAGATATCGATAAAGGCATAAAATATCTCTCGATGGAAGAATCCTTATTACCATCGATTGGGAAAACATAAGCGCTATATAAACAAGCCACCCTCGGTGAAAGGAGCATGTATTGCCCCTCTAAGCGATCTATCTTTTCTCTAGTGAGGGTGACTTAGGCATTGGAGGCGACCACGGCGAAACTAGCGAGCTATGCCTCTCTCTTGTCTTTGCGAGAGGAGTGCGTGACCCGTAGGCCCTTGCTTCTCCTTGTCTTTGTAGGAGTGCGGCGCGAAGCTGCGAGACGGTTCAACGAAGCCTAATTCCGGCCCGACGGCCCAAGCTACGCTCGGCCCGGTCCAGATTGAAAAAGCATCATCGGTTAGGCGCGAATGCAGCCCAGGAGCAGCCGGTTCCTTTACAAATAAGGCGATTTCTCGATTCTCGATGGTATCGGCCGAGACCTGACGGGGAACCGCCTTGATCCACCAGGATGCGGCGAAGTAGAGCGGAGTAATGCGGCCAGGACCTCTTGTGTATTTGGAAGCGTCTGGCTAACCTGAGAGGGTGGGCACTCAGCCTCACGATGACCTTACGATAGGAGAGTTAGAGGGCAAGATTTCGCTAGGGAGCGGTCTGGCTTACCCGGGATGCAGCCAGACTCAAGAAGGGCATAATATCACCCCTGTGAAGAGACGACATAATCTCGACACTCAGGGTGATGAAATAGAAGAAGGAGTCCAGTCAGGCCAAGGGCGCATACCACGTAGCCCCTGGAGAGGGGAGGGGCGACGAAGCGGCTCGGGGGCGTCGAGAACGAGGAACTCGACCCCCTCGTGAGGGGTGGGGAGCGATCTTAAAGAACGAGAGGTTCGAAGCCTCAGGCGGGAACTCAGTACGCGTAAGTAAGTAGTAAAGGGACGAGCTCCTGACTCTATGGACACCTTGATCTGATAAGTGGTCACCATTCTATAGAGGTACTCAGCTTCCTCTCGGTAAAGTTTAGAATGCGAGTGGGAGGCGTTCGTGGTGCCCGAGAGATCGGAGTCGATCATCTTATGCCACGAGTCGAATGGCGCTACATGGGTATCAAGACCTGTGCGATGCGGAGCTTTCGCTATCCGTTAAAGGCTTGACCTTGGCTTGGTTTAATGAAACACCGCCCTCATCAATCTCCTCGTTCAAAGAGTATCCATTCTGCGTTCGTCTCCTTCATTCGTAGGAAACATCAAGAAAATGAGTTATCGTTTCTAGCTTGACGAGCTCCATAACAAGAAAGCTTTGAGGTCCTATGTTTAGAGGTTCAATCAGGAGTCTACGAAGGTGATCTCTTGACGAAAGTTTGCGATCATGTTCATCCCATTTGGGCTAGGAGTCAGTCAGATTGATGTTTTCCATCTCAAAAAAAACCCTCGGTGACGTAAATTTGAGGTGCTACCATTAAAGCGAAGAAGTACATTAATGGCGAGCCCTCATATTCGAAAAGAGCTCTTGACCACAAGAAGAGGGACTAACAAGCGGCGAGACGAGCCCGAAAAGACAAAATGGCTGAGAGAGGTCTCGAAGAAGATGGATAACGATCTGCGAAAGGCGTGGAAGCCTCGGAGATCGTGCAGGTCCACCTCGGCTACTCTGCTCGGTGATACTGACCCGAGAGTCGGTTTAGTTCGGGCGATTTAGCCCATAAGGCCTCGGCGCCCGGGAGCCCGGCGAGCGTGGTTGGCCAGGCTCAGCTGCTCTACTCGGGCCATGCGGCCGAGAGTCAGGTTCGGCTCGAAACCTTTATGGCCCGTAAGGCCTCGGCGCGCAGACTCAGCGGCTCGATCTGGCGGGCTCGGCTCTCTACTTTCGAGGCCATGCGGCTGAGTCGGTCGGCTCGAACCTTTATGGCCCTGAGGCCTCGCGCCCCCCCAGGCCTCGTGGCACGAGTTTGTGAGCTCTTGACTCGGGAAGGCCTCAGCGCTAGGAGCCCGGTAGCCGTTGGAAGAGCTTCGGCTACTCTCCTCGGGGCCATGCGGCTAGAGTCGATTCGACTCGGGCATTGACCCACAGGCCCGGCTTCAGTTGAAGAGCTGTTGCTCAACTCGGACGCTCGGTCGGACCGTGGTTCCGTAATAGGCGATCTGAAGAGTCTGTGCGGCGAAGTGGTGAAAATGAATATTCTACATTAAGTAAGGCTACATATGTCACGGGTCCCAGGCTGAAAACAAAGCAAAAAAAACAACAACAACCTTGATAAGCGAAGCAAAGATGTGCGGATCCGGACATTAGAGAGCGGGGAGCGGTGAAGAAGGGGAGTGGGCCTCAGCGGGGGTATCTGGTACTCCAGAATAGTCTGCAGAGAGGGACTCTTCCGCCTCCTCGTCACTAGGGATGTCGAAGTTGAAGTCCAAGCCTAGGTAGGCATTAGCAGCCTTCCTTTGAAAGGTAAGCCACCCAGAGACAATTAGTCTGACCTGGATCCTCGATCCTTCTCTTCATCCCTGCAGGCAATGAGGAGTCTCTTGCACATGAAGGTCCCTCATGACCCATGGCACTCCTCGGTCAAGCGTTCCACAGAGCTTATAGCCTCGGAAGCCTCATGACGAGCTCCGTCTGCTTGATCTTTGTTTTTATTGCGCGGCTCGTCTCTAGCGCCTCGGCTCTTCTCTGGGACCCGCGGCTTCGCTCCCGGGGCGAAAGCGACAAATCCACGACCATCCCAAGCTCAGTAGGTGAAGCTGACTCGTCCACTGGCCTCCAAACCGTCATTTTATCTGACCTGCGGCTATCGGACCTCCGGCTCGACTTGGTTTGCTCTTAAATTTGTTTCTAGCCTCATCTTCTCTACCGGCCCGGCTCGTCTTGGCGAGGTATGCCTGGAAATCGGACTTAAGCCACGCCTCCTCGGTCATGATACACTCAGTCTCGGCTTAGCCAGCTGAAAATGAAGCCACCCTCGCCTTATAAGCTCTAGCGGCTTTGACATATTTCATTCGAATTGGCCTTTGGCTAAACTCTTAGTGAGTAGCCACACACTGCGCCAAACCGCAGATCGGCCTGACTCAAGTTAAAATCAGGCCGCGGCCAGAATCGAGGAACTTATAGGCGGCCTGGAGGGGATAGAGCTAAAGCTCCTCAGCCCGGGCGGGCGCTCGACCTCTCTTGAGGTCGAGTCTTTAAGGACCGTGAGGCCAGGTGCCGCCGTGAGCTCGGCATTAAAGGCTTGAAGGAATCGCCCGACTCAGGTCGGTTGGACACTTCCTCTTTAACTCTTAGCCCTCGAGGAGATGAAGCAACACTCTGCGTGGGGGATTCCCAAGCGATTGATAGGCATGACCTCAGCGGCACCCGGCAGCCGCTTCCCAGAGTCTCTTTGCCTTTCTTATTGAGAACGGAAGCAGGCGACAAACTCGAGCTTTAGGGACCTTGGCCCAGGAGCTCTGACACTGCCTTGGTACTCGGACATGGGTAGAAGGGAAGGAAGGCCCAGGTCTTGGAACCTTACCCAGCCCAGGAATGGTCCTTACTCATAGTCCGGATTTGCTTCATGCTCAGGGACTTAGGGCGGCGTCTCCACCCAAACTAAACCTCCCACTTGGTGGGCTTGGCGTGGAAGCCGACGGGAAAATTTCATAGTGGAAGGAGGTGAAGGCCTCGAAGCGATGAAGCGGGTCAGACCTCGAAGCAGAGATCCGGGAATATCAGGCTGATCGACTCAGAGTGAGACGAAGAACCTCGACCAACTCTTGCTCTGTGACATTATCTTTGGAAATTTGGAATCGGGTCGAACACTGGGGCACGCGGTCGTCTGAAATTAGAATGCTCAGTGACCTCATGAAAGTATCTTAAAAACAAAACAATACTCACGTAGATTCTCGGGGGGTGGTCAGTGTCGGAGCCGCGGGGTGTCATCATGTCGAGAGGGTCATTCTCCCCCCAGTGCGCCGTATGAAGGAAATAACGCTCCTTCAAAGCATGGGAAGATGGAAGATCGGAAATTACTAGAGGAGCGCCGGCCTGGAAAAATAAAGGAAGCCCTCGGCGGATTCCTTCAACATTTAAAATCAGGAACAAAGCTATCTTTGCGGGAACACGAGGCCCTTGTCCTTGAAGAAAATGACCTTGACGAGGAATGCCCGTGATTGGGCGAGTTAAGGACCAGGACATTGAAGTCTTTGTAAGCCTTTATAAAGGGATGTAGAGGAAGCGAAGACGTTGTTGAAGGCCGTAACACGCCATCTTAGGTCGCGGAACCACGGCAGAGGTGAAAGCGTCGGGGACGGACAGGACACCAAAGGAGTGCAATAGCTTGGAAAAGTGGCCCATACAAGGGTTCGACTTTGCTAGGCCATGACTAGAAGCATTTTACCTGACGGACTTTAAGATATTAGATCCCAAGGGATACTTAATCTCGTCAATTCTCCTTACCCTTGTTCGAGGAAAGGGGCTCCACAGGCGTCCTCGAAGATCAACTCAGGCCAAGCGATTAGGACGCCTTGATCAGTCACAGGCCGGCGACAGAAGTCGTATCCCGATGTCTGCGAAGAAGAAGGCGACCGGACCCGTGGTCTTCAACAGTAGTAGAGCAAACTTGGCAATCAGCTCTGCGCCTCGCGTTGTATTACTCGAGAAAAGACAGGAGGAGAAGACGCACCCATCCCGAGGAATAAAAAAAGCTATCTCGAAAGCGAGGCCTTGAAAGGGCTGCGCACGAAGGTTCATACGGAATACTAAGAGAGAGTCAGAGACTCACTAAAAAGCAAAGAAAAGCTTTGGATCAAGGGAACCGCAAAGGCGAGCGGTCGGAGGATATTCCTGAAGAAACAAAAGCTGAAAGAATTGGAAGAAATGGCGAAGCAGAAAAGTCATCATTATCCTGAGACATAATGGTGTAAATACTAGCTGATCGACCAGTGACACGTGGAAATCACACGATACGAGAAAGCGTTATAGCCCTTGCGTGCAGGTACCTGGTGGGAACTAACTTGATGGGGTTTGAAAAATAGGCGTGCGGGCCCTCGCCCGGGCCCGAGAGAGGTAAGCGATGAAACACCCAGGCCCACAGGCGCCGACGCAAAGCGAGCTCGGTCAGCGCTGGTGATAACATAAATTGGGAAGGCCCACGTGCGCAAAATGATTAAATCCTACTTGATAAGGGAGTAGGATAATCCCGATAGCGTCTTTATCACGTAAATCAGTATTAAATCTCACCGTGAGAAAAATAAAGTAATTCACGATAAACGGTTATCTGCGGATAAAAGCGGATCTCATCGGTAAGGGAAGGATAATCTCGATAAACTACTCATGATATCGCTGTCGTCGATGTCGATAAGGCAGAAAATATCCCATTAAATGGAGAAGAATCCTTATTACCATCCGATTGGAAAGCATCGCTATATATAACAAGCCACCCCCTCGGTGAAGATGCAGCAAGAAACATTCGCCCTCTGCGATCTATCTTTCTCGAGAGGCCCGAGGAAACTAGGCATCGAATGAGCCCTGGCGAAGCCTCCGAGCCTTTCTCTCTTTGTGCTTTGTAGAGGAGTGTAGTAGCCCCCGCCGACCCTTCTTCTCTATTGTCTTTGTAGAGGTCTGTGTGAGGCCTGCGGACCGATTCAGCCCGGCAACCTAGTTCGGTAGCGACCCTGACACGCTCCGGCTCATTCTAGATTGAAAAAGCATCATCAATAATATATAAAAAAATCATAGCATATTCTTTTATGATCTTATTGATACCCTCATGAGAAAGTCAAGTCAGAAACACTTCAAAGCCCGGCATCTTCTCACTTTCTTATACGACCTTTCAAACACCTCCTGCCCACAACGTCTCCTATTGCTCTGTTTCTGAATAAAGTCTTCATTCTTTACTCTAATTTTTTAAAATGCATAAATATTTAACAAATTTTAATATTTATGTTATATTTTGTTCAAAAAAGAAAAACAAAAATATACATTTTTATTTGTCATCATGGAATTAAACTCGAAAAATAAATTATTAGGATAATTAAGATTTAAAAAGAATATATATATGTTTTATAAAAATTTGAAATCTACTTAATTTAAACTATTATTATTGAAAAAGTTCGAAAATAATATTAATGGTTTTTTCATTAACCTTCAACGACAAGTTAGTACAATGTCCCTACTGAGACTCAAACTTGAGACCCCGCTACTTATGTTCTTATTGCACAATTTGAAACAATGAAGACTCTACCACTTAAAAATAATATTAATGTTAATAATTAATGATGATATTTTATCTTATTATTCTTATAATTCTTATATTAAGGTGAAATAGGTTTATATATATATTATATACATGATATTTTCTTTTATAAGTTCAAAACAAAGAAATAAATATTTGACTCTTGTTTATTCGACTTTATCAATACCATATAATAATTGACTTTTACATTTTTATGGTGGGAAATATAATTGACTTTGCATACCCTCAAAGGGTTTGATGATCAATGATTACTAGTACTACTTGTAGTGTTTGGTTTCATCCATCTAAAAAATAACAGTTTAAGATATGTACTAGTCACTCATTCGTAAAGTTCCACTTAATTAGAGCACTATTTGATAACTGAAGTAAAATATCATTGAAATGTAATTTGATTTTGAATTTAATATGAAATTATTTGAATTGAATTTGATAACGATTTTATATGAAATTGTTTGAATTGTATTTGATATGAAATACAATTTTGAATGGACTTGAAAATGTTTTGTTGGGCAGTTTCAAATGTACTAGTATATTTGAAATCAAAGGTTTTTTGAAGATGGTTATACAATATTCTCCTACTTGAAATTATAACTACAAAATGTTTTGACCTATAAAAATTTGTAAAAATGTTTCTTATTAAGTTTTGAGCTCTTCTTAACAATTTTTAGGTACTCGGTTTATATTGTAAAGTGAAGAGAGCGGCTCTAAGCACGTCGGTAGAAGAAAATGCCTTTGAATCTTGGTAAATGACTCTGAGCAGCTAAACTAAAGAAACGACTTTGAGCGTCAGCTGGAGAAAAGCGACTCTAAATGCGAATTGAAGAGATGAAATAGAGCATGGCGAAGAAGATGGCTGCGAGCGGCTATTGCTTGATTTTATGACGCATGGATCACATAAGTAATACAATGGACTAACAAGTTCGAGATATCGATCCCTCTGAGAGATGCGTGGTTTTAGAGAGGATTGTGCCTCGGCTAGTGAAGTAATTCACTATTTAAGCGAAAGGGTGATTTGAAATGTGATTATCTAAAAGAAAACTAAACTAAAACAAAACAAATCTAAAATTGATTTTCAAAGATTCACAAGTAAATGGGTTGATTTTAAGGAAAAACTCTAGGAAATGATGTTATGGCGGATTGTCTTCATTGATGCAATTATGATTTATATTCATGAAGTGTCGATTGAGTGAAAGTATACTCGTGTTTGTCGAGAAGCCCAGGGTGTGAGGTTTACACTTTCATTCCTCCCCTCAATTTCTGACACCAATTCCTTATTCTCCTTTCGGTCCATCTACGTCATTAAATGCGATACTTTTGTAAGGCAACTCTTTCCTCAGAAATCCTATTGGTCACCTCTTGATCCATACAATAGGATTACCCGGTTGGATCGATCACCTCTTGGTCCATACGATCCTCACATAATGCTAAGATAGTGCTACTCCTAATGAAATCCATCTAATACTAGGCATTCCCAATTCCATAGACTTCTTTGATTAGGTTAATTAGTATTTTAATTAACTAATTCCTTTTATAGAAAGACTGGGACCATATTTGAGGTGTAATCCAAAGCGTCACCAAGGATGCCTTAGTATGGGGATTGAAGACCCTACTCGCAGTATGGATTAATTAGTTAAAACCATTATAATCCTAAGAACTATTTGCTATGGAATTTTCGGTTTGTAAGTAACCCATTTCGAATGGTGAGACTTTGTCTCAAAAGCAAGTTGAATGAGACTTTTTCTCCAACTCAAGTCATAAATGTGAGCAGTTATTGTTAGTGAATAAATGACCTGGAGAACAAGTTGTTAGTGAATAAATGATTTGGAGAACAAGTTGTTAGTGGGTAAATGACTTGGAGAACAAGATTGTAGAGGGTACGTGAGCAGTTATTAGAGATGGTGGGTTCTGACGATTATTCAGAATGCTATAAAGGGAAGACTGGCTAGAAGCGAAGAGACGAGACAAATCGTCGTCAATAACACTTTCGATAAGAACATTCAACATTTTCTCATAGTTTCTAAGTTCATAATATTTCCGGATTTCTAGCTTATTTTATTTCCAAGTATTTGTTTTCAAATCTTGTCTTTAGCAAATTCCGTTTAAATTTAGATTACATAATGAAATTTACCTCTTTTAGGCTTTGTTCGTACAGTTTTTCTCTTAGCTTTCAACATTCCAATTTTTAAGCGTTTTCCACTTAGACTCTAAGGGAACTATTAAAGGAGCGAGAGAATCGAATTTTAAACGAGTAGAAGTAGATTCGGCGTTGTTTCGGTTGGAAATCTGATAATTTCTTGAACGTGGCTCGTATTCATCAATTCCCATGCTTTTGTATGTTTCGGACCAAAATCCAGCATAAACATATGTTAATTATCATAAATAATTTAAAATTTTCCATTTTAATTATCCAAAAATGGAAAACAGTTTGCAAGTCGTGTAATCTTTCCATGCTGAGTAACTGGAAGTGTGTGGAAGTTCCCACGTCATGTCCATGTGGATTGGAAAAGCAGAAGGCGGGAAGAAAAGTATTCATTTAGGATTTACTATTTAGGAAGCCGTTTTGACCTTTGTAGAGTGGAATATTCCATCCCACAGTGAGTATCCATAATATCCAATACGCACTCCCTGACGTCTCAACACTCGCTTCATTCTTCAGTTTAGTACTCTCTCTCAGAACTCTATTAAACTCTCTTTCATTACTCCTTTTACGCATCCTCCATAAGCCCCTATATATATCTACACAACAACTGTCAATCCTCACATCTTCTCATATTCTTTACTGCAAATTCAGTGCTATTCCCGTTTATTAGTTCTCACTAAGATCCTTGTGTTACCATGATTATCTGCAATAATGCTTATGAACGCATTTTCAAGCGCTTCGATGAAGACGGTGACGGGAAACTCTCTCCATCGGAGCTCCGTCGTTTCCTGGAGACGATAGGGGAGGAGCAGCTGCTCATGGAAGAGGCGCGTGAGTTGATGGAGTCGATGACCGACTTACATGGGTTGTTGGGGTTGGAGGAATTTGTGGGTGGATGGAGAGAGATCGAGGGCCAAGAGAGAAAGATCGGCGAAATCGAGAGGCGCTTACGACAGATGATAAGTGAGCTGAATCGTATAACTCCAAAGAAATTAAAAGGATGTCGAAGCGTATGGTGGTTTCAACAAGTTTCAAAGATTGGCTGCAGCATGATCGGAGAATTTGATTTAAATGGGGACGGGGTTCGAAGCTCACGTTTCAAGCCCACGAGACGCTTTAAAAAAATATTTGCTTTGGCTGACCAATCGCCAGATTCATTAATGATGATTATTGCATAACATTTCTGTATAAATGTTCGATATATACCTACTTTGGTAAAAGTGCTAGGTGATTCCCGAAGAAGACCACTATGATTTTAATGAATGTTCGCTTCATCCGTAAGTAGAAGTAAAAAGTACAAAAAAGAAAAGGAAAAGGCGGCTGGTTGAGAACTTCTACAATTTCTCTTCCTATCTTTCATTTATTCCTGTGGGTGTTTTCTTAACCTTAGAGTCTTTTTTTTTTTTTTAAATTTCTTTCAAATTTTATTTTCTTTCCTACTTTCCAATTCCAAGCCGAGCCTAAGTGTCTTTTTGTTACCATTTTTTAAAGCCATTGTCCCTAAAATAAGGAGAATATGGAATATAAAGAACACATTTTGTTCTCTTTTGTTATGAAAATAATGAACAAATAAAACACTAAATTCAAAGAACAATGGAGTAAATTCAAAAATACAAAATATTCTTTCAGAGCGTAAAAATTGTTCTCAAACAATTTTAAAAACATAAACCAAAATAATCTAAGTCTTCATTCTTCACTCTCAAAAATATTTTAAAATACATAAATTTTAAATAAATTTTAATATTTCTATTATATTTGTCATCATGGAATCAAACTCAAAAATAAATTATTGGATAAGATTTGAAAAGAATATATGTTTTATAAGAAATTGGAAAACTCCTTTAATAAAGTGTTGTTCCATATAGATCTAAGTTTTATCTTATTTTTCATTATTTTACTGTCTTGTTGTGACGTTTCTTTGTTTCTTACTCCGGCCATTAATATTTGTGTATAGGCGATTCAGATGGTCAAAACATTCAATCGCATAGATAAAATAAATCAAATAATTATGGATGTCAGTATGTTGTAAAAATGGAGTCATAGGTATTCTAGTCACTTTATTGTTATCAAATTTGTAGGCTTTGAGTTGATTTATATTATGCTATCAACATGGGTGTTTTTCAATATTTATAGCTTTTAGGTGAATTTGTATCTGTGTTTTTATCTATGTATCATAGTTCAATCAATAAAATTATTTTCTTTTAAAAAGCAAAAAGAAATGTTCATAAATAAAAGGAAAATGCATTCTCAACCCTTTCACTTTCATACCTGACATCGTCCTGATCGGTTTGAAATAATGGCGCAGCCCGTAACACTTTGAGCCCAAAGGCCAGCTCAAGAAGGATTAAAGGTGCTCATTATCAACATCTACCCGATGACATCCCCCAAATATAGGCCCAAAACAAGGGCCCAATTCACCCCTTCAAAAGGCTGGCAATGCAATCAAAGAATTCATATTAAAGGAAAATACCTAATCTCCACCAATTAGGAAAGTAGGATATTGCCTAATTATTGCCCATCAATTATCCCTTATTAATCTATTAATATAAAGAAAGAAAATCCCTCACCCAATGGGAGAAATATCAGATCATCATCAAACTAGGGAAAGTTATCACATGTATCATCCAACTAGAAAACCGATCAAGATGACCCATTATAAATACCAGGCCACAATTCATCTGAAAGGTATGTACAAAATCCTTCATTCCCTAAGCCGATCTTCTCTTCCACCTAAAGAACCACTTAGGCATCGAGAGAACGGGCGAGCCCTCGTCGATACTTTTTTTCTCTCTTTGGGAGGAGCCCGACATCCAAAGTCGGTGACCGCCCTTTGCAATTTCAAAGACTCTCCACCCAGCTCTAGCTTGAAAAACATCACCGGGCCAAGTAATCGTCTATGGGAACGACAGTTCCTTTACAAATAAAGTTGATCTCTCAGTGACTGATGGTATCAACTATGAACACAAGCAAGAGCCACAGAGCCCAAGAGGCCTGGGCTTTCTTTAGAGCATAATCGGCCTCAAAAGGGTCTTAGAGCCTCTGAGCCCAAAGAGGGGCTTCCTAGCTCTTTAGAGCATAACTGGCCAAAAGGGTCTGAGCCCCTGAGCCCAAGAGAAATTTTAGTTTCTGTGAGCATAATCAATAATAAGTGGTCTTAGAGCCCCTAACCCGCAGCTCGCATTTACACTCGTCTCCAAAAAAGGCCAAAGAGCCAATGCTTTAATAGCTCAGCTAGAGCATAAATGCTCAAAAGGGTCTTAGGAGCCCCTGGAGCCCACTAGCCTGGGCTTTAAAGCACTGGTCAGAAGGCCTCAGCCGCCTAGGAGCCCAAGAGGTCACCAGAGCTTAACAAACAGAAGGCCAACAGCCACTCTGAGCCCAATAGCCTGGGCTTTTAGAGCATAACTACTCAAAAAGCGCAATGTGCTGACCAACCAGGCAAAGAAGGTGCCCCAACTAGTAGTGGTGTAATCAACGAATACCCGCCACTTGTCGTTCTTCTTGGGAACAACCACCACGTCGAAAGATATTCTGGTTTCGATCTCGCTGATGAAACCCGCTACGAGGAGTTTATCGACCTCCTACTTTATCACCTCTTAGCGTGCTAGGTGAAACCGCCTCAATCGTTGCCGAATTAGACTGCATTCCCTTTGAACGCTCAAACGAAAGATGCTGAGCTATGTCCGATAAAACGCCAGGCATATCCTTATGTGACTGCCGCATCCATGAACTCCCGTAGTAAAGGTGAAAATGGCGCAACTTTCGTTTCAATAATTAAGGTACCTAAGCTGTTCGTCGCCTGCAGAGTCTCAAACAAGAAATGCTTCCTGAGAGGCTTTGTCACCTTAGACCCCTCCAACTCAAGCAAGCAAGCCTCAAGTTGTCATTGCTATTTGGTTGTTTTTCACCTGCTTGTTATATTAACCAATCTCGTAACATGTCTTCACTGCTTTCTGGTCACCCCTTATGTCAACTTGGCCGTTCGAGGTCAAGAAGCTCAACATCTGACAGTAGGAAGACGACAACGCCTTCATCGCATGAATCCAAGTACGCCAGGATGGCATTGAATGAATAAGGGTTGTCAATCACAATGAGCAGAACCAAAGAGGTGACTGGTCTTGTTGAGACTGGTAACACAATCTCCCCCAACGAGTCGCCTAGATCCATTGTTGATTAGTACCTCCCCAAGCTGCGAAGGTTGTCGGGCTTTATAGCCTAACCGTGAAAGCAAGGTAGGAAGGTAGAGTATATCGAGGCACTACTGTGGTCGATCAAATGTGCTTCATTAGGTGCTTCCACTTCCACGATCGTGACTCGTGGCATTGTTGTGAGGCTAAGCCAATTGCCGGGTGGGGCTCAATGGAGGTAAATGGCCCATCAATCGACCGAGCGCGCTAGGCTTAACATATCCAAGTGTGGTTGACCTCTAGAATGGTGTGACTTTGGTCCTACAAGTATCGTATCAAACATAGGTCGAGAGTTGGTTAGGCACAAATTTTATGCACCGCTAGGGACGGTCCCTCCACATATTCACGAAAGTGCCCCTTCCTGACCAAGTAATTCAGCAAGTGGTGGAGCCGATAACAGTTGTTAGTCCGATGCTCAACGTCCTTGTGATACTCACCAAATCGAGACTCGACTTTCCTTCGGGTCACCCCGTAAAGCGCCGGGCCATTCGGCGTATGGATCGGATAAGTCGAGGAGCCGCACCGACTGCACGCAAACCTCACATGCTCAATGTGGTTATCCCTACTCGATTCTCAATTCTCTTACATTCGAGACCCTTAGCACCTGCACTAGTAGGTGCTCGGGTCTTAGAGTCTCACCTACTCCTTCCACCCCGATCCCCTGGCTCCTTCGCCCTCACCCTTAGCGCACCCCGAGCCTGATGTAATGCGACTCATCCGTCTCCGCCACGCCGTCCTTGAGCATGGCGTGATCGATTGCCCCTTCCTGGGCAATCTGGGCCAATCAAGGCAAGGGGTGAAAGCAATAGAGAGTCAAAAAATTGTGTGTCAGGGGCAATTAGCTTGCTTCACTGCCAGAAGTGTTGTCGTGGCCTGCGGTATCCAAATAAGTAGCGAAGTCCTGAATCTTTTCATGAATTCCTGGATAGTCTTGGATCTCCCTATTTGGACATGAATTAGACTGGCGACACTTTGCTTCTACTTGACCAAGCACATATTGTGACGCCCCAACCTGACACCCCGTGTCAGGAAAGGGTGTTACAAATATGAGAACTATAAGCCTGTTAACTTACATAATTCTAAACAATTATCTTAAAAATATAAACTTATAAAAAAAATATAAATTATCATATTACAAAATAATATCATACCCTACCATTGGAGTGATCAACATATACAATTATGTTATATACAAAACTTTTCATTGTTTTCAAAACATATGTACATCATCTGAAAATAAACCAAAACATCATTGATGGGCACCTAATGTCAGGTTTGCCTGCGACAGTAGACGTCCTTACTTTCACCGCCCCCTTAATACCTACATGGATAAACACCCGTGCTAAGTTTTATAGCTTAATGGGGATCCATAAATATGGACGACCACTATAACGATCGGATGTACAAATGCATCTAACTATACATATACATATACATTTAACCATATTTGACACAATACTTCAACCACTTATCACTAACATTTCAACATAACGTAATAAATCATAACAATTCCACTAATTGATTTATTTGCATATTCATGACATTCATTATCTTTAGCCTTATGAGTTATGCTTCCTGTCATTTATAATTTCATTACATTTTTCATTTCCATGTATTTTCTATGTTTTATGCCTCGAGCAAACATTACAAAATTTTCATCTCATCTCTCACATGCCCGCATATTCCAAAGCAGCGGGATCACGACGTGAAATCGTATGTACCGAAGGTATTATCATTGTACGAGACAGTGATTTATAAATTGTATTGTATTATATTGTATTGTATGACCCAAACGGGGCCACTGTAATGATCCAAACGGGATCCATGTCATCGACCCAAACGAGGGCCACTCGCTTGTAAACTATATGTCGCAAAGATTGTTATCCCTATAAAGTACGCCATCTATCCAACTACCCGATCATAAGCAAGCAATCACGATATGTTTTCTTAACAATCTTAAAAACATCAAAACACATATCCTATATACATGAATAATTTCATCGATAATTCCCATACATATGGGATATTCATTGTCAATTATTCTCTTAAACATGTGAGAGATAGTTTCACATATTTATGATCATTTGATTGTATTCTGTGTTTCTTCATATAAAAAAAATACATGTACTCTTCTTCACACGATCACAGTTCATATCCTTTCGTATCTTAATCATCTAAATATATTTATCCTATATCATGTAACATCAATTCATATAACTTTTATACAATTACGTTATTACATACCATAACTAAGCACATATCTCTTTTATCAGTCTTCTATAATCATTTAAGAGACATCTAAGCTGCCTCACGGCCATATAGGAGAAGACAAAGGAGTCTTTCTCACAAACAGGGTTCGTTATACATCGAACCTTAATCGATCGAAACATACTTCACTTGATGAATTTTGCGGGGTACAATGGGTCCAAATCTAATTACACTCCTTCATAAGCTGTTTCTCCTGTAGTTTGGGCTTACCCAAAATTCATCCAGGATTTGCCCCAATTTTTCGGGGTCCCGGCTGACAACTCGCTAACCCGCCAGAATTTCTCGCCTTGTGTCAAGCTAAGACTCCAAGTCTCACACCGGACGTACTAACTACCCATAGACACCGAGTTACTCGAAGACCATCTTCTATCGCGTCCTTCACCGGGACCCATTCATTCATACTTAAATCTAAAATATGAAAAGAAAATGAATAATTACAGTCCGTAGGCGTTCGATCACTACCCTTTACCATAATTACATACCCGACTATTTATACAATAGTCCAAAAGATTTTTTATAAAATTCTTTTATACAAAACACTTTTACAAAAATGTTACTCAAGGCCACATGTCGGCCTCCTTCGCAATCACGACCTCGTCGGAGCGTCGTCTCCCTGTACACTCCCTGTACCTAAAAGGCGGTCCCACGACGGGGTAAGCAATGCCCAGTAGAAAATTTCTCCTATAAGGGCTACTCCCCACCTAAAATGCACATGCAATGGAAACCATGAAAACGTCCAATCTGTAACGACCCAAAAATACCTTAGAATTACACAAAATTATTATATATTCGAGTATAATCGTTTCAACTGGGTATTTTCCGAGAATTGTTAAATGAATATTGATTAAATGATTATATGGCTAAAGCCAAATGCAAATATTATATGCTAAACGAGAATTGATTGGACCCGAAAATTAACCTAAGTATAAAGGGCAATTTTGGAAATTTGAAAAATGAGGACCTAAGGGGTCAATCAGAAATAAGTTTATATATGTCTAAGTGTAAAATACGATCAAGTGCAAATAAAATGAAATGTGGGCTATATAGTAAATTGGGGGAACTTAATTTAAAAATGGGTTTTGGTAAGCCAAACAAGGCTTTAAGGAAATAAAGACTTGAAAACCAAAAAGGAGAAATGAGAGTAAGAGTGGAAGGCCAGACATGGCCTTACACTTACATGGGATTTAAAGACCAAAAGTGGTCTAAGGGTGCTCATTTGGAACAAACCCGCTGGGGAGAGAAGGAGGAGAAAAGGGAGAGAGCTGGCTCGGGGAAAGATCAAGTTTAAGGAGGATTTCTTCCCATTTCTCGCTTTCTAAAAGCAACCTACAAGAGAAGATTTGAAGAGATTCAAGGTAAGAAAACAAAACCTCACTTCATCTTTTGTGATTTTGATTTAGTGGAAAAGCTCCCAACTTAAGAAAAATTTTATTGGTGCTAAACTCACTTTTGGAGTTGTTTCGTGGATTCCATGGTGGATTTTTATATAGAATGAATTCCAGGAGGTTTATTGAAGAAAATGGTGAGAATGGCGAATCCCAAGCATTTTCTCGCGTAACCTTTGTGCGTATCAGAGTGTGCTAGCACCTAATCTAACAGGTGTAGGAGAAGGGTATCTACATCAATCAAAGTGGAACAGTAAATTCACGACGTAAAGGACTCAGACCTGACGATCAAAGTAGTACTCTGCACCAATGCTTCCACCAACCCTATTTCGTACGCTATGCAATCGTTAAGTCTCATATTCAGACACCGATTGTTTAGACCCTAATAAATTACTAATGAGGGCTCAAATAAGAATGAAACTAAGGGAAAACGTATCGCATTTCGCCCAAGAATATTCGCTTAGTACGACACTGTTCAACCACTAAGAGTGGAGAATTTGTATTCGACTAGGTATGTGCGAAGACTTACAACCTAACTTAGGACTGGTATCGAACGAGACAAGGGATCAATAAATTGGTTTGCTCTCTGTTCTCTGTTCTGTTTGTTCTTTGTGACTCAATTCCCATTTCAAGTTCTATTTGTGAACTATATATATCGATTTGAATTATTAGTATTCGAAATGTTTGTCAAATATCTGCATGTGTGCGTGTATTTGAACTATAAGTGAATTTAGTACATGTGAGTAAATTGATTTGAAATGCATTATTAAATGACCAACATGACGGGATTCACCAATTGAATTCGTCATGAAGGTAACCGTATTTGTTAAATGTGAAATCACATTGCTACTGAATGACAAATGTGACGTGATTCACCAACCGACCATTGGCCGTGAATGTTGACTTTATAGTCATATGTGAGAGATTGTATTGAATGTGAAATCACATTGCTACTAAATGAAAAACAGGACAAGATTCACCAATTGAATATGTCGTGAATGTTGACTTCAATAGTCATATGTGAAATCGCAAACCGAAAGTGAAAAAATGATATTAAAAAGTGTATTTGTATACATCGCTTACATTACACATGGACGTTGTATAAAGGCATTATTTGATAAATGGCCGATTCATATTGAACTGAAATGG